>JXSR01S004362.1:44580-62021 GCA_000969725.1 Ophiothrix spiculata
CCCTGGATGACACAGGACGTCTCCGAAAAAGTGTCTTACATCACTACAACCGGTAGATATTCGTGATCAAAATGGTATATTTTTTTACTTTCAACTTTGAATGAATCATTCCGGATTTTCCATTTCAAAGTACACACTACCACGCTTTTCCACGTGTGTTATAAATATCCGCCAGCAGTGCATATAGTTCTAGGCGCTGTGTACAGCAATTCCCGGCATACACATTTGCTGGACATTGCAAAACACGCCAAAGTTTTCTTTCGTCTTTTTGGATGGTATCAGTTAAAATAATTGTGAATTTGGTTCAATATCAGAATGTTACTCACATGCACCCCTCTTTCATGTCATTAATCCAGTAAAAATCAGTAAAATATTGTAGATAAAAAGTACTTATAAAGATTACGGGAGTAAGTACAATTACTGTAGCTGTCATTATTTCCCGTACCTTACTGGCATAACGTCAGTGGCTGTGCTGTGTTGATTTATTCACCCTTCTCCCGTTGTACATCTGAAACACCTTGTCAAATGGGTCAATTTGTTGAAATTGAACAAATGACCTCAAATTTGGGCGGATATTTTCAATATGAGGTGAGACATGGGATTTTTTGGACGCTTAGCTACTGTCAGGCACTGGTAGAAGAAAAATATTTAAAACAAATCAGTTTCTTAGTTTGTTTGTCATTTTAACACGCCCGTAAATTCCTTATGTTGACGTTTTCCTTAATTTACCCCTATTTGTAGCTCAAATAGCGCCACATTTTTCGGACAAAATCTTTCATATCTCTGGAACCGCTTGACCTACAAATGTGATCTTGGTGTCATTTTACTTTGGAAACAGTGTACAATTCGAATGTGTCATGAAAACAAATTGAATAGGAACTTTAATTTTCTCGTTGATATCCCTAATTGTACAGAGTGCAATACTATTTTTTGAAAAATGGCAGCTATTGCAGATGCATGCGACTTTCTTGCACTCACTTTATGAGATATGAGATGTCATTGAAATTCTTTCATTCTTCCATTCTATTTCATATTTTTCTTTACTTTTCTAGCAAGAGAAACAATAAATAATTGCTTGCAAAATTAATCATAATGTTTGATTTGTTAATGTACTTCCAGGTAATGAAACATTGTCAACCAAGAGTGGTGAGCAAGTTGGCGTAGGATCAGTCGCTGGAGGAGGGCGCTATGATGGTTTAGTCGGAATGTTTGATCCGAAAAAGAAGCAGGTCAGTACTGTACAAGAAATTCATTAATCAATACTGATTTAAACTGCACATTAAAACTTTCTTATCATGATTTCTATATGCCTACAGATGGATTAAATAAACGATTTTGTAATAACTTTTGGCACATGAACCAAGTCTCATTGATTTGTACTCGAAATGCATCAAGCGACATTTAAATAATTACCTCTGAATTTAATTCTTGCAAATTAATTGCAGCTTGTTCATGAACTTGATACATTTTAATTTCAAATGGATGAGACTTGGTTGATTTGCCAAAGTTTATCAGGATAACATTAATTGAATTAATATGCAGGCATGTAGATATCATGGGTGGAAATTTTGATGTGCAGTTTACTTATTCCTTGTGTCCAAAATTTTAAAAGGAGCCAATTTAAGTGGCAGGAGTTACCCAAGTACCATGTCTGTGATGTAGTCAAAAACTAGATATACTTGTCGAATTACTAATAAATTTGAAGCTTAAATTATAGGGAAAAAAATGGGTCCAAAGAACAAAATTCAATATTTTGTAGTTTCGATAAATAAGTAGCATCTTGTTGAAAAAGGTAATGCGCTGTGCACTTAGGTTTTAGATTATGCTCACAGGACAAAGCTGAATAAGTGTTAGCTTTGTTTTGTGAGTGCGAATTTGTACATAACAATGGTATGAAGACAAATTGATCATTTGACATTGCTTGTTGTTTCTGCAAATCACTGAAGAAAAATCACTTGGTCAGTGTATAATAACTTTTTTTATAAAATGAAATACAAAACAGTTCAACATATACTATTGCAGAGTGAAGGAATCGGTAACCTAGCAAAGCTTTATTTTACCGGGAGCGGACACATGCCATTAAAGAAAGGAAAACAAAAAAATGAAACAAAAACAAAAACAAAGAGAAGTAATGTATAATAATGTAAGGAAGGTACACTGATATCAGATACTACAATTTGGAAAAACAAAACGGAGTCAACATGTCATAACATAGATTTGTTATATTTCTGAGAAACAGTTTCAATTCTCTTGCAATATTTCTTTAGGTTCCTTGTGTAGGAGTGAGTATAGGTATTGAACGAGTGTTCTCTATTATGGAAGCCAAGGCCAATGCAGAAGCAGCCAAAATTAGGACGACAGAAACACAGGTGCTAGTTGCCTCACCGACTAAAGGAATGTTGGAGGAAAGAATGAAACTATGCCAGGAATTATGGGGTGCAGGCATTAAGGTACGTGGCTACTAGTAAGTCACTGAAGCAATCTCAGTTAATACAAAGTCCTGATCACATAAATCTTTTTAAAAAAAATCCAAAGTTTAACTTTGATGGGTTTGCAGTTAAGTCGGTATCCAGAAGTGTTTTTATGGGCTGGAGGTCATGTTTTCAGGTGTGAAATCAGATCACTTGTAATTCTGTGTGGCTATGGCATACTTACAAAGCACAAAGGTTCTACTAAATATTGGGTTAAAATAAATATCCGGACTCCTTTTGAAACAGAGGATATATTAATCATTGTTTTTATTAGGCTGAAAAGTTGTGACACATTACTTTTGCTTCTGATTTATGTAGAATGTTAATGAACATTTTATCACATGCTCAACAAATCAGACCTGTTTGTGTTGTTAGTAAAGACCTTGTCTAGTGACAAAACCCAATGTGCATTTATTGGAATTTCCATTGGTATGGATGTATTTATGAATTAATTTATCTTTTTTGGTTTTTCGTTATCTTCTATCAGACTGAAATTGTTTACAAAAAGAACCCTTCAATCCTGATACAATACCAGCATGCTGAGAAGATGGACATCCCATTTGTGGCGGTGATAGCGGAACAAGAAATCCAAGATGGCGTCGTCACATTACGAAACACAGCCACAAGGGAAGAGGTAAGCAGAATCCCGTAATAACCATAAATAAAGAGGGGAGATACCAGATTTTCTATCCCATACCTGCCTGTGTAATGGCATTGTCAGCCATGGGGCTCAAATTTGGGGTATTCGGGTCCATTAGAGTCCGCCAAATTAAAGTCCCGCCAAATTCAAGTCGGTTGCGCTCAAGAGCAAAATGCACAAATACTACTTCCACATGCCTGCCAACTAGTCCGTTTTTTCCGTATTTAGTCCGTTTTCTGGATTTTTAGGTGTCAAAAAAACGTACTAATACGTTTTTTACAATTTTAAGAAAAGTTCTCTGTGATTTTTAAAGGAATTCTTGTTGTATTTTTAGTCGGAAATAAATCAGAATAATGTAGAGATGAGTCTGAAGTGTGGGAGATGTATTTATCAGACCTAATATGACTTAATTTTGGAAGAGAAAACATTTATTTTCGTTAATATCGGACATTTCTAACTGTGTAAAACTGGCGACATCGCGACAGGGCCGTCGATTGTCACTGATACTGACAGTGTTAATTTCACTATTGAAGTGATAGTGCTGCTTCTGTAAAAGAGATTTTTGTAATGAAATGTCAGAACATGATTATAAGGTTTTTCCAAGTGTAAAGAGAGAGAGAGAGTATCAATGAAATTAGTATTTTATTTATTTTGACGACAATATACATTAATTCAACAATTATAAATATTGATTTATTGTTTCATAGATGTGGGTGTGGGTGGATGTGGGGTGGGTGTGGTAAGGTTAAAATCTGTCAAAATGTCAAATTATTAGAATTACATGACACATAATATATAATGAATTCGGAGATTTTGGTAGTACAATAGATCCGGTTGAGCGATTTTGAAATGTCTATTTGTATGTAAAAGTATAGCAAAGTCTGAACTTTAACGGACTATATCTTATAAAAGAAGCACATTTTTAAAAGTATATATTTTGTATTGTTAAAATCTGTCAAAATTTCAAATTATTAAAATTACATGATGCATCATATATAATGAATTCGGAGATTTTGGTAGTATTATAGATCCGGTTGAGCGATTTTAAAATGTCTATTTGTATGTAAAAGTATAGCAAAGTCTGAACTTTAACGGAACATATCTCATCTTAGGAAGCACATTTTTAAAAGTATGTATTTTGTATTAACACGTTTGTGTATGATTTTTATATTGATTTTAACCAAAATTGTTTCTCTTGATAAGTTTACTGTCCCTTTTGTTGTTAAATTTAACTCCTGTAATGGACTCCAAGTGGGTTCAGCATTAGGTCGCTCCACTTGATGCGTTTGTACATCTAGATTTTTTTGCAGTCCTGTTGTCATCTCTGCTTAAAAGTAATAATACTTATTGTTATTGTAGGCAGATTCATAAAAATTTCAAGTTCTTTTGATCAAATAAAATTGTACATAATATGAAAGAGTGTTAAAAATACTGCAAAATGAGGGGTCAACCACCTATGTAGGGTAAGCAGAACTGAAGTTATGATCAGATTTAGGTGCCACCCATTAATTAGGTCGCTCCGCTCGCGTTGCATGGAGTCTACTTTTTGAGATTTCAATGTTGGCAGGTATGCTTCCATGCAAATAGCATGCAAAACTAGAAACAAATATAGTGTGTGTTTTCAATATTTGCACATTATGACAAGATGGGATGCAGCATGTGCAAAAACCTGAATAACCACCAATTTGATCCCATTCCCTGAACAAAAATGGTACTGATGCTGGTATCTTTCTTCATCAAATCTATGATAATAACTATAAAAAAGAAACTAGAAACTGTGCAGAGGAATGGATTCATTGAAATATTACAGCATTGAGATTGAGATTCAAGATTTTGCTTCTATTTTTGATGTTTCTTGAAAGTAAGTCTGCCTTCACACAACCAATCTCTTCCCAGGTCTGCATCATGGCCCAAATTCATGTGTTTTATGGATACTGTCCAGATTCAGTTTTAGATTTTTATAGTATAATTGCTAGCTGATTATTTGGGTGAATAGTTTGGTGAATTATTTTTCCTGTTTACACCATGTCTTTGTGACCTAATCAACACAAGAAGAGTATGTATATATATATATCAGATTAAGTCATCTGAAAAAAACCTTTTCATTTTGGGTGGGACCATCAAGTCGCAGATTGGAACAAACCAATCAAATTCAATCATCAAGTCATGCTGACACAGCAACAGTACAGCCAAATTACGCAAGCTTATGAGTATCGCATGAGTTTCATGTGAACTTTAACCTTGGCGCACAAGACGCGTAAAATGAAAAGGTTCTCTTCAGTGTACAATAGTCATGCTTGGCACAAAATTTTCCAATCATGACAAGGTAGAGAGTGCAGACTTGAATTTTTTGATATCAATGCAACGTTGCTATCACCACTAAACACAATCTGAAACCATGTGTACACTCTTTTGATTTCAAATTGGTCAATCTTGTCTGGACTGTCAGGGTAAGACACTACTGCACAATACTTAGACATGAATTATGATTAACCCTGCCAAAATTGTAAGCTTATTCCAATAATGTGATTAAATTTGGCACATGATGGAAAAACTCTTGGTATTTTTTTCTCTCTCATTACAGGGTCCAGTGCCAAGAGGAGAACTAGTAGCCGCTATCCAAGCCAAGTGCCAGGAATTAGGTCTATGAAACTGATGCATATCACCTTAAAGGCTTATAGATAGAGATAGATATTTTTTATACTGATCATTTATCAGTGTTCAGTGGAAACTGTGAGCAACTCTCATTTGTGAACAATATATTGTTCCAGTCATTCATTATTTCTCCTAGTTTTTTTTCATTTCAGTCCAAATATATTGTGTCTTTGTATAATACGAATGATAAGATGGATGCCCATAATGCAGCCAGCACAGTGCTATTTGCAGTCTTAAACAAATACAGTAGAACCTTGTTAACACAAAATCACTGGGGCCAAAGAGTTTAGTTTGGGTTATCAGGATTTGGTGTTAACCAACTGATTTCACATAGGAAATCAATACTTGGGACCCAACAAACATTTTGTGTTATTAGGGTTTTTGTGCTAAAAGATTTTGTGTTAACGGGGTTCCACTGTACATGTGACCATCTACCACAAACCTCCAGTTAATGTTTTGAGTTGAAATGGAAGCTGATATTTCACAAGGAGTTTCTGAAATTTTAAAAATTTCAAATTTGTATAAATCTTAATTCATCAGAATATGACGGTTACCCTGTATCTCAAAATTTAAAATGCCGACTTTACGGAAGATCGTGGTGAATGATCACTCCATTAGCCTTGGAAGTACAAACTATAAAGTTCCAGGGATAGACACTGAGAGCCAAGACGGTCCATTTTGGATTCACTAGAAAGGAGTTAGCAAATATCTTCTGTTCAGTTTTGGTGAAAAGTTTTGACAGTTGCTGAGAATCTAACTCAACTCATTGATTTATTTATGGGAGTATTTGTGAAAGTGGAGTCAAAATGTCACCCCAAATTTATGAACAAACTTACTGGTTTCAATTGCGCATCAAGCTTTATTGTTGTGCAATTGTAATTGTGTTTTGCAGCATAGAGGTGCACTTTGCAACATGTACACACACCCATGCATAAGGCCAAGTTAAAGAAATAAATAGTTTCTTGTGCCCACTTCCAAATTGTTTAAAAACCTAAAACCATAAAAAATAAATAAGAAGACAAAAATTTACACCTATATCTTTTCTAGTCTCATTAGCACAAGTTTTGTTATCAAACAATGAACATGTAACACACTTATTAAATGTGTAGGCTCCTATTCCATATGTGATGACTCACCCCGAAAAGGGGTACTTTGCGACAGAACACTTTTCAAGAAACAAGTGAAAATAGGCCGCAAAAAATAAAGAAAATAATAAGAATTTCCAGCAGATTTTCTGGTGTCAAATTTGATCACCTTGATCAATTTCAACAAGGTGTCATTTTAAAGCTTAGAAAATGCTGCAACAGATTAAATGGAAAAAATCAAAATTGATATCATCTGCAAAGTCCCCCCTTTCGGGGGTGAGCCATCACATATGTGTATAATTTATTTTTAACTAATAAGCCTTTTTGAGGTATGGCTGACATTGCACACTCAACAAAACATCTTTTGTGTTTCCCGGGTTTTACCAAAACCAATGTACGCCCTCTCCTATTGTTATCTTAATCTTACCCATTTGGAATAGCGTCCTCTCCTTTTGTGACAGTCATTCTTCTAAAAGGCTTATTGAAATTATCTCTGAAATGGACTTTTGTCTCGGAAGAGTAAAAAAGAAGCCTCTTTAGAGGCGAAAAAGCATGCAACTTGGGTATGAGGCTGTTATGAAAATACTGAAGAAATAGAAAATAGGTATACTAATTAATTTTACGTTTTGTGCCATATCTCCAAAACCATAAAGAATTTGGGAGGTGAAATGTTGGTTTTATAATGAAAAAAAATATGAACTTTATTTTGATATCAAAAAATGTACTACTTCTGGTTTAGCCCTTGGGATGAGAATGTGATTGGACCCTTTAAATGATAAATTAAATTATGATAATAAGATAATTAAGATGTGGTCACATTGCAGTGATAAAGATAAAGTCTTGATCACATGGGATACATTGGTGGCAAGGGGATTGTGGTTGCGAGAACCTATTTTGAAAACAATTTCAGTTGGCCTTATGCATATACTTCGAAGTATCTGAATTATTTGAGATGTTATGGAAAACAGTAAGTAGAGTGCTCATAAGTGTACTTGTTACATTGTATACAGCATTGTTCAAGGTCAAGAAGTAGCACACTCCCATAACCTTTGTAACCATCAAAAACAATTTTTGTCTTCATTAAATTATGTATGAATAATTCATAAAGTGCTATTTACATGTATTAAATAAAATGTCTTCTCATTGAAAATATTGATTGTGTATTTCTTTTATAAAACATAGATATTTTGTGTTTGATGCATCTTAAGAATTATATTCTGTCCGCACCTTGTGATCAGTACCACATCTCCAAGTAACAAAGAAGCCACATACCGGATCTACATACAACCGACTGTGGAATATGCTGCTGGGATGCACACATTCAGCAGAACATAAGGTGGAACGGCAAAACGGTTGAACAGAATCGGTGGCATACAAACAGACCTACGCTACTTTCATACTTATTATAGTTTTGTAGGTCAATCGTTTGCTCGGTTTCATTCTTTTCAGGGGTGTTAGAGTTCAGATTTTAATCTGATTTCAGATTTTTTTTTTCATGCCTTCAAAAAACTTATAATTTCAGCTTTTTTTTTGTCCGTATCGATTATTTCAGCGAAATGTAGCTATGCCAACCAGAAGTGCAAAGTTTTTGCCAAAAAATATAAGTGGCACAGCGACAAAGCTACAAAACTATATGAGTATGAAAACAGCTGTAGAGACCACCAAGTCAAGTCTTGTCTAAAGCACTTTTAAGCTAGAAAAATTTAGTCATACACTGTATTTTTCAATTTGGCAACACCAAAACATACTGACAACCAAAAAAAATCTTTAAATTTAACCCCACAACCCTCATATGCCCAAATTGAAAACCCACAAAATCCCTGATATTAAACCTAATGCTATATCCAATCCCAAATTCTTTTTCAATGTTGCATATGAATATTCTGTTTCTTTCCAGGGAATGATATTTGATTAATTTGCATTCACACCTTTTTTTATAAAAAAAAAATTACCTTATATGTGATGACTCACTCCGAAAAGGGGGACTTTGCGACAGAACACTTTTCAAGAAACCGGTGAAAATAGGCAGCAAAAAATAAAGAAAATAATAAGAATTTCCAGCAGATTTTCTGTTGTAAAATTTGATCGCGCTGGTCAATTTCTATAAGTAAGGTGCAGGGATGGTTATGGCTTTTTGTAATTTTGCCTGAAAATGTGCATTTCCCAATACTTTTGTACAGTGAAGATCCAAGCATTTTTGCCTGAATTCAGGCAAAAACCTGAAGGTGTCATTTTAAAGCTTAAATGCTGTAACAGATGAAATGATAAAATCAAAATTGATATCATCTGCAAAGTCCCTCTCGGGGTGAGCCATCACATATGCAATTATCCATTAGGTTTGTAGGGTAAGTTTTTGATTATTCAGTCAAATATTACAAGCTCCTTTAGCTACAAATAAAACAACTAAAGCTTGAAAAACACCGATCGTGTTATTCACTACAAGGCCAAAAGTGATATCATTACGAAAACACTCAAAACTTTTTAATTTAGTCAAAATAGAAATTGGTTATCTAGCCAGCACTGTTTTATTTAACTGTGAACTTCTAGATCAGTATGTGATAAAGATTTTTTGTGTTTTCCAAACGATGTCCAAGATAGACCCATATGCAACATCAACATATTCATTGCCGTATTTTAAAACCACCTGATTGTCGTATCGGTGTTTCACACAGGGCTCTATCTTAAATAAAACTATGTGATGCAGTTTCACATACGATTCTATCTTAAGAGATGAGAACTGTATGTGATGTAGTTTTTCATTAATCGCATATTGAATTGTGTGAGATAGGACCGTATGTGAAAATATTAATTTGAATTTATTGCACATTAATCAAATTTGTTAATTAATATGTAAAATTACTAGTAATTAGGTAGAAACCACATCTGAAATTCTGCAATTTTGAAAGAGTTCAACATCAAAGTATTAATTCCTAATTTTCTCAAAAATACAAGATGGAATCGTATGTGATTTAGCCGATGAAATGAAATATAATTTCAGTGCAAGCCAATTCATGAAGGGTATACGGTTTTGGAGATTTATGAGCATATATCTCTTTCTGAAATTTTTTTTGGATTTTGGACAAGATGGGCAAAGGAAGAAAGGTAATAAAAGACAGTTGTCCAAGTGGAAAAGCAAACTACATAAAGCAGAAATTAAATTGAATATCATGTTTATTATTCACATCACCTGGTAATCTTGTTGTCCTGACGACACAAATAATATCATGTACACCTGACACAGAGATATCTAATAATAATATGCATATGCCTTTGGTTTGGATCGACAATATAGCAAAAATGCTTTGCTGCGGAACAATTTCCAGCCCATTGCAAGTAGCTAACAATGTATGGATATACAAATAACATTTCAAAAGTCACAAAGTAAACTGGTACATACATCATTAACAAATTCATAAGCTTGTTAAGGTTAAACTGTACATATTATTTAGTAGTCGACTGGAAGTTTCAAATATCTATAGATCTTATGTACAATATAGTCGACAAAATCAATATCTGGATTTTCTGCTATCTCAGGAGAAACTTGGGCTACATTTTTTATATGTTGTATATTTTCAAATATACAGTAAAAATACAGAAATTTAGCAAAGTTTTGAAACATGAAACAGAAAGCTCTGAATTGATTTTAGTATCAAAATGATTTACAAATAAGTTGTGTTTTTGTAAGTAAACAAAAGTTTATAAATCAAAATAACACATTTCAAATTGCTTATTATAATAACATAAGCTGTGGTCACAATAACATTAAACAACAATTCTGCAAAATTATTCAAACTACTTTATCACCAATTTGAGCATTTTGATCCTTCACAAAGTGTGATTTCAGACACAAAAATCGTAATTAGGAACCCATGATTTAAGTAATCATTAATTATTTTTTTAAATTTGAAGCATACATATCCACTTGCTTAATTTGACAACATTTGCACCATCTGTCAAGTATCATACTTATTGTTAAGCATTATTTCTCAAGGAAAGATGAACATATCAGGTCGGGCCAGGCCAGTAGAAATCTTCCAGCATCTTAAGATTCACATGCATTTGACCGCATACAAATTTTGGAAATGTCCTTATCCTCTCCCAGTATAATACAACTGAAAATTACTCAGGCCCAAGTCCAACTTCCAATGTATTCTTGAAATTTCCTGAAAACTCACCACGGTAACTCGCATCCCTGTATACTACATACTTGCACTATACTTGAGAATGTGCACACTTGCTCTGCTTGAGAAATGATACATCTTATAACACAATAAATATGACACCTCATGCTTGCTCTCAAAATAGAATGCATGGGTAAACTAATTTCAGCATGCACAAAAGCGCACACACATACAAACAATGTTATAAATTTTCTACACAATTTCAATATATAATTTGTTACATGCGTATATAATGAGTACTGCTCAACATAATAAACTCTCATGCATAGAATCATAGAAAGAGACACGTACCGAAATGGTTGCACCTCAACAAAACATATTCGATAATAGACTTTGAAATAAATTAAAACCTAAATGGCACTGTTTATTTATAACACATACAAAACAAAAAGATAAACAAATGCAACCATTAAATACACTGGGTCCAGGCCCATTTTCATGAAATGTTGCAAACACTAAATCTTAATTCTTTTAAACTATTGCCAGTTTGACAGAAACAAAAATGGGCAATTGGCATATAAAGGTGGCAGTATTTTGTTTCATGAATATGGGCCTTAAGGAGGTGTCCGACCTAAAGACACAGGGTCAAAACACAGTCGGCGTATAAACAAAATTTTCGCTACCAAACATTTGATCATGACGTCAAAATGACGAATGACTTCAAACAAAATAACTCCAACACCGAGTTGAGACCAAATAAAATTTTGCGCTTAATTGCACATGTGTTGAATTGCCATACATTGCCTCAAATGTTTGTTACCGGTTTATACTTTAAAAATCGATTGCAAATATTTAGTGACGTCACGACCAAATGTTTGGCAGCAAAAATTTTGTTTGGACACCGACTATGTTTTGACCCATACTGTGACTAAATAGAAACTTTGACAATTATTCAATGTAATCCCAAGACTTTAAATTCAGATTAGAGTGAAATATTGCTAACAAAACCTGCTTATTACAAAGCCCTGATAACACAGAGATTTCAAGCTCCAAAAGCATTTATTCTGAATGCTAAAAGCATCTAATAAATCAAAATTCTTAAACACATATATTAAATCTTACAATCCATGAATCTTTGTCTTTTACCCCTCCACTATCCACAAAACAATAGTTTATTTATTGGATCATTTCATTGTTAATCCCACTGCATATGAAATAACTTTAAAGGCCTCTACATTGAACTATAACATATCCCAATAACATATCAAACCTGTTCCAGTGATCTACAATCACCAAATATGTGACCCGTCATTTTGAAAGGTACATTAAGGTCGGCATAGGTCATGGAAGCTGAGCATAGTCAAAAATCATGTCCAAGGTCAAATTTCTAATTTGATCAGAAACGTTACATTTGAAATGTATTCTATAATATTGATCAGGTTCCAACATTCAAAATATCAGACAAATGTTTTAAAAACCGAGATAAAAATCCTTTCTCCATTCAAGTTTTACCAGTACAGAAACTTTAAACTTGATTTTCTTAGAACTATAGTTTTCTGAATCAGCCCGATGCCTTTTACCAATTTGGATGTAACTTTGCAATCGGACATCCAATAACCAGATGTGTCATTTTAAAGCTTAAAATATAATCCTTCAGATGAGACCAAAAAAATCAATTTTTATTTTGGTACCCTTAAGGTACCCTTCGATATGAGGGTCACATATGTTCAAGTTGTTTTCCTGAAAGAGGTTATCTGACCTATAGATGACAGTCTAACCCCAAGTTTACAAGTACATCTCTTATCTGTTAATGCTTATTTAAGTTGCTTTTTTAATTCGAAAGCAATTCCTATGAAATACATTTACCCCGTCATTTAGGATAACTTCAAGGAAGCTATATTTCCCTATAAAGTAAACCTTAATTCGTTAAAGGGATTGTCCATGATTTTTTTATTTAATCCATTGAAGGGATTGACCATGATCATAAAACATGTGTTCCTTTTTTATTTTGAGTTTTCCACTTCAAATAGAGCTCATATTCAATTTAAATGGATTGAATTCGAACCAGTTTAAAGCTGAATCAAAGCAACAGTGTCATTCAGCTGCCAACTTGATTATAGAGTTACCGGTAATCCTAAATTCAGAGATGGACAATTTTGTCTCTAATTTAACATTTCTTTGTTTTTGATAAAGTAATCATAGTGGTAAGTTTGTATGGGCATGCTGTTCCTATAACACCAAAAAAAATTGTCCTGTGTGAGAAAAAGTAAAATTTTAGAATCAGGATGAAGGGCAATCCCTTTAAAGAGTTCCAATGTTCATAACAGAAAATCAATGAAATTCAAAAAATATTACAGATTTTTCCCATAAATGAGAACATTTTCAATGATTCATATTTTACTCAAATAATTCCTTGTCTTAGCCTTGTGCATACAAAAGTTTAAATAATGAGGGAACCCTGAAGCACCATTATGGATTCAACCAGCAGTTTACATGATTAAGCAACATGGGTAAGCGTCTGTCAAAAAAACCCACAAACAAACAAACAAACAAAGAAACAATCATTTCCATACCTGGCACCTTTCTGACTAATAATTGTGAATATGCAGTCTCATATTTTATCATCCACACAAATTATGCCTCATTTTCACCATTTGATGTCGGCTCTCATAACGAAAATTGTTAAACAAAATACTGACATAAGCACCATCCATAAATAATGAAAACAAGACTTATTTTGTGAACAGGATTAAGTAAGGCGGGTAGTTTCATCAGCAATAAGCATGTGTGCCATTAGGCATAAAGATGCCAATTACGAAAATAGTATATAGCTTGAAATCAATGTGAGACCTATGGGTATTTCCCACCTCATTACTTCATGAAGTAGAATAATACATTCAGAGATCAAATAAAATATTGACAGCATTAATATTATTCAAGGAGCTTTGAATAAGCTTATACTCTCAATATACATAGGCAGCATGTTATCTGATTATATCAGTTGCAGCACAACACAAAAACGTTTAATTTCAATATTTTTCCTAACCTATTTATAAATATAAATTCTAAACTACATTGATTCTGAGTGTATAAACACTACATAAATATAAACTATAAACCATTTTTCTCATGAACAGCCATCAACATGGACAAGAAATGTTTCATTAATTTCAAATAATTTCCTCAAAAAGCATAACTTGCCTAGAATTGAATGTCATTTTTGCTAAGCCTGGGAAATGACACTGGAATTCGATTATGATTAACAGCTCGGCTTCTTAATATGGGTGCCTATAAGAAAAGAAATAAGTTCTCATATACATGTATTTTTACCGACACACAGAACCAAATAGTTTAAATAAATGTAAATATTTTGAAAGCTAAAAATTGTCTGGTTTATTTAAAAGTTGACAACCTATATGTCACAACTGTAGATATATAGCATGGTCATCAATAATTTCTTGTATACAGACTTGAAATTTCCGGATTCTTAAAAAGTTTGGCCAAGTAAATGAGATAACCCTATATGCATATATATTTATTTGAATTTGAAGTAGAAATCTTTTGTACATATAAAGTATAGTTTTTTTGAGGTATTGGGTATAAAAGCTGAGAGTGCCTGAGAATAGGCCATTACCAATTTAGAGGCCAAAAATTAACACCAAAGTATGTACCAGTACTGGAACTGATACAAGAAAATTAACCAAGTTTTAAAATTTTGGTTTTAATAATAAACCAAAATTCTATTATATCCTAAGGAAAAGTATTTTCTTCCTAAAAAATCTTCCCTCACTTCGTATTAAACACTCATATGTGAAAAGAAATCCACCATAAAAGTGGCACAACAATTTTGCATTAATTTGAAATACATTTATTCTGCAGCTTTGCAGACAACATATGAAAGCTATTTGTCTGTTACAAACTTAAAAATAATTTCTTACTGAAAGATCTGTTCAAAGAAATTAAGATACTATTTCTGAGTATATAAAATTGACCTTTTTCCTTATCCTTGGGGAAGTTGAATCATCTAAGCTAAAGTTTGATGAATATGGAGAAACATTTCAAAACATGCGAGTAATATTTTTTGTGATTATAGACGCTAAATTTTTTTTTGCATTGATATATCATCTGGTATATTGTTTATTATGAAAATACTGAATAAAATGTTGAGACATTATAGATATTATGTTTTTATTAAAACAATCGGTCGATTGTTGGGATTATAGTCAGTCAAATTGGCAGTATAAACATCAACTATCAAAAACTGAAAATAAAAATCAAGACAAATGACTGCGTTTCAACTTTGCAATGCAAAATCTATTAATGAATCATCTTGAGCATCATTTTCTACCTAATAAGGTAAAGTGTCAAAGGTGAAGTATGGAATATTCCATTTCCAGAACAAACTCCAAAATGGTAATCTAAGAATTCTGAACACGCAATTCATGATTTCCAAATGATTATTTTGCATGTTCTGAAGCCCTGCTTGTGATGTACAGAATACCTATACCATAGTATACCCATTCACAACACAGATAGCTGAATGCAATTTACAAGACCAATTTTCTTGATTCTGACATTTTGCTAAGCATCCGCTACAACCAATCTTCCTCTCTTATGACCCAAGGGCTTGCATTCTGCTGTGCATTTCTTCTAAACTCCAGTTGACTTCGTCCCTTCATGTAGGATGTTGACGTTTAGACTTCTCAGAATGTGTGTGCATTTCTGCAAACTCCGCAACCTAAGGCAAACTCTTCCCCTGTAGGAGGATGTTCTACATGAAGCGGACATTCATCACCTTCTAACTGCTTAGCTCTCGGACCTATATACACAAAATACGATAAACAATTTAATAATCATTGATGAATCCATTTCAAATATATTTAGGATTAAATCACAAAAATTGAAAATCAAGTATTTCATATTTTAATTTACAAGTTATTTTGTAAATATAATTTCTGAAGAAGCATTTTTCATAAACAGAAACACAAATACCAAACTTATAACTTGGTTGCAATGAGCAACTAAGCTGATTCATTTGGTGGTTTATCATGTGAGGATTTGCAAGCAACCAGGTTGTGGCCAGTTAAAACTGGACACTGCTGTAGTGTACATAATTATTAAGACAAGTTTTTGCAACATGGTTCTTATTATTTTGATTCACTGCACTGAATATAGCAAGGTAATTTTCACATAGAAGGAACGGCAAAAGGGAGACTGTAGTTTCTAATTAACTTGTACTTTTCTAAACTTCATTTTGGGAGGGGCAAGGGTTTTCAGCAAAGGGGGGGGGGGGATCTATTTCCTTGACACCCTTCTTGTTGCACAACTGACCACAGCAATGTTCAAATTGTAGAAATTGGAGAGATGACCATGACATGAGTCTCTGAAAACAGCACTGATCTTTCTTGACCACTCACCTGCTGGACAATGAGGTAGTTCCGTCTTGGTGACACTAGTGATTCTCTGGAAATCATCATGGCAAGCATTACAGAAATGGGTGGTTCCAAAGCAGAAGAACACCGCTACAGAACAACAGTATCGACACTTGTATTCCAAGAAGTCAGTGCCATGTTTGGGACACATCTGAAATTCAATTGAAAGAAACAAAACATTTGGAGTATTTTCTTTAAAACGTAAAAATGGCTGCATTAGAAATAAAATATTAGTGTTAATGATAACTCATTGGAATGATAAATGACTATTTGTTAAATTGTGTTAATTCCTAATTAAACACAACATATACGATACGATGAAAACACTTGCAACTTTTTTCATTATGATCATATAGTGTAAACAGGCATGAGAATGATTTTTCATGGAAATATCTGAATTTAGTAAAATTTAACCCAAAAAACACTAAAAGGTTAAATCAACCCCCAAGTTATCTGAATTTGGATGACAAAATATTTGAAATCAGATAATTATCTGAAAATTCTCATGCCTGTGTAAATAACACAAGTTGTAATCAAAAAGTTAAAAAGCAACCAGAGAAGAAGCCTGACAAATACTTCTTGGGAGTGCTTTCCATAGCCCTAAAAAAAATGGGGCGAAGAGGGTTACTCACATAGGCAAGATAATGGGGATGGGCTGTCAAAATATCATAGCCATGACTCTCATTTTTGCCTAAAAATCCTTAAAAATAGGTCGCACTTACAAGAAATCATTGCAAAATTATTAAAAACAGTTTGTTAGCCCTCAGAAATTGCGTTAAATTGGTCTGTATTTTGAGGAAAATTCCGGTTTTGAGAGGGTTTGGCAGCATCCCACACCATGTACACCAAAATTGATCCTATCAAATCATCCCCTCCTCTTCCCTTCCCCTCCAGGCCTCCTACCTAGTAACCTGACTTACCTGAGCTCTTGATACATCTGAACATCCACCACACACCAACTCAGCAGGGTCATAATCTTCCTGATAACCAGCCTCCTGATCACACCGAGCCTCCCCACCATAGTAAGCCTGGAACAA
>JXSR01S004367.1:3540-17970 GCA_000969725.1 Ophiothrix spiculata
CAAAAAGTCATTTAAATGACTTTTTGCATGCTTTAATATTTATACCAAATATACCACCTAGCACCTGTCTTCAAATATCACTCTGTCATAATAGCCACAACTTTCCTACTTGCATAAATGCCTTGACTGAAAGCTAATTTGATTATATTCAGTACTACAAACTGAAGCACCAATCAGAGGTCAGCATTTTTGGACTAAACAACTGACCAATCACACCACTAAATGGTCACTGTTCAAAAGCTACATGGGTCAAATTACTAGTCTCACAGTTCATACAGTTCTGTGTTATACAGACATACATTGGATGAAGAGGAAAGACTGACTCATTATACATGAGGTGTGAAGTTTAACTAGTGAATGATAAGTTATATTCGCTGGAATAATACTTTTGGTTTATTTTGTTGTTGTCAATGATTAAATATCATAGTTAGATATAATTATAAAAAATGCTGATTTTAATGTGCTCTCTATTTACATAATGTATATTTTCTTGTAACTTTATACCCTTTTTCAAAAATAGAATAAGTGCTGCTGGGTCACTGATATTCTCCCAGCTTTATCAAATTGTTACATAATCTTACATCAGCCAATTAGCCATGTGATAAGTCTTTGATATTGGACTTAGGGACAGACCTGTGTTAAGGGAGTGACCAGTTATTATGGTTTTGGTAGGAATACAGGATGTTTTGATGCCTGTGTTATTTTATAGACAATCTGACAACATGATACACTTTGTTGGGTCGTAGATGGTTGGGGAATTGTTAATATAACCATATCATGTTGCTTTGGTTTATTAAGGGTCCATATTTGAATAATGGCATATCAAACTTTGGGTATGTAGATTTTTTTGTTGTTGATTGGGAAACAAGTGAAAAGAAACAAATGGAAGCCATTTACAGTGTTCTATCAAACAATGACAAACACAGGGACAGAAGTGGATACTATTGATCAAAGACTTGGAACAAGTCTAATACATTGCTGAAATAAACATTTTAAAAGTTATTTCGTTTTGGCTTTAGAGACAAAACAAATTTGAACAGCGCCATCATTTTACTATTTTGTGCTAATTATCTAAAAAACCACAAAACAAATTTGATTTTTTTTAAACACCAAAACATGAACAATCCCTACCCTGGCAATTACATAAAACAGGTGGGTTTTTTAGTTGCTTTTATTGCGTTTTTGCGCTTCGCGAAAAACGACAAATAGCACAATATCCCCCTGTGGGTGACAAATTCAATTAATGTGGCAAAAACCCCAGGATTGAATTGCTAAATAAACAACAAAAAGGGTAGAATGCAGACTTCTAGCCATTTTTCTCAAAAACAAAAGACCCCTAATATATAGGTCCTAGTTTTTAATATATCTCTACATTACAACATATTGTTTTTAATCACCATCTGCATAGTTTGCAAGCATAGTTTTTTTTATCCAATTGCCTTGTTGCTACTATTTTGCATGTAATATAGTATCTTCAGATATTGAAAATATAATTGATGGCAAAACTACAATGTAGAAGCTTTAAAATCATTGTTTGTTGTTATATACAGGATGTCCCAATAAAAACGCAACGGACTTTGAACTTTTATTTGAGAGAACAGAGCATAATGGTGAGCAAACGTTACAATAATATTATAGAGTAGACCATTGGCTTTTACAGGATTTTTGTTTTGTATAATTTGTAACCCGATTGTCGCACACGAAGTAACAGATTCAAGGAATATGAGAGTATCGGGAAGATTCGTACTTTAATGGAAAAAATTGAAAAATGAACTTAAAATATCACTTAGTTTTAGGTTCAGGTCAGGTAAGATTGGTTTGGATTGAGTGTGCTCTACTTGGTTGCAGAATTCTCCTCGTTTCAAGTTGATATTTCTTTAGCTGGAAGTCTAATTTTTAAGTCGGACCAAAGTAGATTTAAAGAGCTTTCTTAAATTCTTCATATCTTTGAACTGGAGTGGTAAAATGAAATGGAATTAAAAGCATATTGTAGAGTATTACTCCACTTTTGAAAAACTTATATTGCTATGATTTAATCTTTTGGCAACTATTTTTTAACATTTTTTATTTGCTCGTTGCATTAATATTGGGAGAAGCTGTATAAGTATATAAGACTAACCTGTGAAATAAATATTGAGCAATTCCTAAGTTTACATTGCACACAGAAAAAAATCGTGTTTGACCTTTTTACAATAGTCAAATTTTTGTCTCTCAGGTGACACATTTGTTTAAGCAGACTCCTTAATTTCAGTACAACCCATAGATTTACAGGGGAGATGCAAAATTGGAAGTATTCGGGTTTTTGCCGTTAGCTTGCCGATGATGCATCGCACCTTGCCTTAATGCGCGCATGTTGAAATACGCACATACGCTTTGCGTGCAGGTTGGCGTATCATTCGCGTAAAGTATCATTGCGCAGGTTGTCTGTACGCGTAACCAAGTATTTGCACTCGGAGTTTATTTTAGGGGGAGCCGAGTGGACCCGAATACTCCCAATTTGAGCTCCATGGCTGACGACACCATTACACGGGCTGGTATACAAATCTGGTATCTTTCCTCTAAATATATGGTACAACCGACACTTTTAATAACGGAGTCGACCTTCTCGACGTCGACTAGAGTTATACATGACCCTCTTGAGTGTCATCTGAGGGACAAATATTCCACTCCAGAAGAAGAGTTTAGATGACATCTTATTATAGTCATCTGAAAGAAATTTTTTCATTCTGGGCGGGATCAAATCGCATCATGCGTGAACAACAAAGTTACAAACCAATCAAATCGATCTTCAAGTAATGCTGCAACAGAACTGTCAAATCACGCGAGCTCATGATTATCGCGTGGGTTGCTTTTGAACTTTAACCTCAGCGCACAAGACGCGTAGAAGTGAAAGGTTTTCTTCACGCGATTATAGAGTCTACATTCTTTGCTCCAACTAGAGTCAAAGATAATGGACTCTCTACGAGTGTCGTCTCAGGGACAAATAGTTGACCCCAAGCAGGAGTCGAATCCCGCATGACTCTTGTTAGGAGTCATTTCGTACAATTGTTAACCCCCAAAAGAGTCGGAGGGAACCAAATCAGAGTCTATACCACAGATTAAAGTCATCATGGACAAATTGAATTCTCTTCAGAAGTGGATAACACAGGTTGTTCTAGAATTACACTTAACAACATTTACAACTTTAAGCAAATTAACCTTTAACCACCTGGATTCTAACCTTACCGTGTTTGCCATGCTTGCTGGATAAAGTGAAATTTTTTTTACGTGTGCTTATAGTTGTGATATTGTTATTTTCTCATTGTATCAAAACTGCCATTTGAATATTAGGCGTTCTTTTCTATATTTTTTTAACACACTTAACCTAATAAAGATGAGTCAAAGAGTCAGTTTACCCCACTGTTTAAAAGAGCTATTCAGAGACCAAAATAAGAGATATTTTGACCCTGATTGTTACTTTGTCAAGGATTATAGAGGTTTACGAAGTACAAAGGCTCTCTGTGATACGTAAATGACTCTTTGAATCAGTTTTAGAACACTAAAAAGGCGAAATTGCGACTATTATTTTACCTTTTTTAGTAATGAGTATTAAACATGGTCATAAAGATTCACCTTTATACTCTTCGATTAATAACTTTCGGCGAAAAGCCAGGCTACTCCCAATATTGTATATACATTAAATTCAAGGGGAAAAATTTCGATTTAGATGCAGGAGGAAACCGATGTGCTCGGAGAAAACCTGTGAGGAAGACTATGGGTCAACAACCAAATTTACGTACAACATAGGTCTCACCGGGTATCGAATCTAGGCCGCATAGGTGAAAGGCGATGGAAGAAACGCTGCGCCGACCCGTCTCCCACTTTTTAAACATATTTAAGCCTGAGTCTTACTCTCTTCTATAATGAGAATTTAATATTAATGGCCATAAAGACTCCTTGTTATACTCTTTCGTGACTCCCTTCCATGATCATGTAAATTTACTCTTCCAAGGATTTGTATGAAACCAAAACATGAGACCAAAAGGAGAAGTTCCAACTCTATTTGTTCTTCTTTTGATTCTTAAGGATTATAAATGTTCATTATGACTCTTTGAAATTTTTTTCCAAGACTCCCTCTGATAGACACAGTAAGATTGTGACCCACAAATGAGTTACGTAGACTCAAATATAGGGAATCTGAGACTCTGAGTTATGTTGGACTCGCGAAACCTTTAGTCCATTATATTACGCTGACCACTGAAAAGTCATGTTGACTCTTTTGAATAGGAACACAACTCTTATTTATAGTCTGTTAATCACAAGCTACTGGTCGTATCGCTTTGACACTTTATTCTGCATGTGTGTTTGTCTTACTCAAAATGCTATGTAGACAATTAAGTCAAGATTGAAGAGAAATGTGTTTTAATTTGATATCTTTAAAACAATGTGTATAGTTAGAAACCATTATTAAGGAAACGTGTTCAGTATCATATATTCAAAACTAATTAGAATTTCATTAATATATATATAGCTTTTACCCTGAAACATATAATATGATGTTGATACTGATAGTTTATATAAGATAAGTGTCACGAAGTAGTTAATGCACTTTATTTCAGTTATTACAAATAAACCATCTTAAACGAACGGGGTGTTTGTATTTATTGTTTCATTCAACTGATCACAAAAGAAGTGCATATAGCATGTCTGCTGGTGTTTTTGGTTTGATAATAATGTTTCTCGCCTGTAATGGTAAGTTTCTGTTAAGTGATTGAAAGTTTTTGACACAAGAGGATTGCATACATTTGTTAATGCAATGTGACTCTCATCACATAATAGTCACATTTCAAGAATTGGCTAAAATTTTGCCTAAACTAGTATGATGTGGTCCAAATTGGAGTTTGTACGAACGGCTACAAAATTGCAAACGGCATACTAACATTTTAAAACCGTTATGGATGCAGGTTTGCAAAAACAATCGATGTCAAAAGTTCGAATAAACTGGTGAAATTCTTGTCAGAACACTGTTTGTAGCCGTTCATACGAAAAATTTGGACCATATCTTTAACTCATATCCTCATTTTTGTTTGCATCTTAAAATATTACATTAAATATATGCATTTGCACGGGTGTAAAACCAAGTTAATCAAGTTAATTATATATTAAATTTGTAGAGGGTCATGGTGAAAAACATCGAGGAATCCAGTCTTTACTCGCAGAAGATTTGCTTAATAATTATGGTCCCACATCTGTTCGTCCGGTACGGGACGTTAACAAGCAAGTCGACGTTCATATTGAGTTTATGTTGCAACGAGTTATTGAGCTTGTAAGTATTATTGTCTTCTAAGAGTATTAGATTTGAATTATTGGTATTCAAAAATAATCTGAAGGCAGCTCGCAAAATTTTACCACCACTTTTATTTATAAAAGAGTAATACAACGCACACTTCATGTATGAAATCTGTTTCATAGCTGAAGCTCCACTGCATGAAATGTATGGGCTATGAAAAAATTGTTTTTTTTAATGTGTGTGATTTTTAATTCAGCCCCAACTTTGGCAAAACAGATGATTTTTCAAAAACATGTATTAATTGTAATATTTTTGTTTTAAACTAAGGGTGGAGCTGCATACTTACTACTACTAATATTATTTAATTGATCAGTAGACCTTCAGCAATGAGTAACGCAATAACGTATGATATTAACATAGTGATGTTTTCATTATTTACGTCCTTTCTCAATCAAACATATCTAACGAATAACTAATGACAACACATTCGTTTTCACAATTTGTACATAATGAATGAACATCAAGTAAAACGTAAATTAAAAGTGACATATTCTCCCAGAGGACTGTGCTTTTAAAATGCTTTAAGACTGTTTCTCATCACAATTAATTTTTCGTTTTAATAAAAAATATTCAGTTTGAAACATTAATGAAAGCTAACCAAGGAAATTAATGTCACAACGGTTTCTTATCATCTTGATTTTGAGGAAATGGAAAACTCCTTAGCGTATTGTTTTGCTTCGTTTAAGTCACCATCGATAACTGAGATTTCTACCGCAATTATAGACGTTTTAAAATTTTCAGCTACACTTACCTAATGTTCATTCAATCATGGACAATATACCCTTACCCTTTCATTCATAGAGGAAATAAACATTTAAATTATGTTTACTTCGAAGCAGAGTTATTTTTTTCATTCATTCATTAACAGTTTTTCATATTCATATAGAGAAAAATTTCTGCTTTTGATTCGCGATGAAAATTCGTAAATTATGACTTTCCAAGAAAAATGTTACATGTTGTGTGAAACTTTATTGCACACTGAATTTGTATCATTTCAGTCTATATTTTACAGCTTTGAAAAAATTGAAAGGGCCAAAATGATTTCTACAAAAAACAATATTCTTTAGGATGTACTTATTTCTTTTGAACTGTATGGGCAAAAACAACACATATTTGGTGCAACAAGTCTTTGTTATCTTATAATCTGATATAGAGTTCCAATGTATTTTCTATTAGTAACGGACGCTTGGTGATGAAAAATCAATACTACCACATTGAGGATTATTTGGTGAAAATGTTTGGTGATTTACAACACCAATTATCCGTTATTTATAAGAAGATGCTTTGAAATTATATTACTAGATTATAAGATAACAAAGACTTGTTACACAAAATATTTGGTAGTTCAAAAAGAACTATAATTTGACCCAATATTATTAATACCAATCAGTGATGCATTTATAGAATGTCCTGTCCATTAAACACACATTATTGAATTCAATCAATGTATGTAAGTTAACATACAGGCTGTGCCAATAAAACCGCAAAATTGGAAAGCAAAAATATTCAAAATATAAGCGAGCGAATTTTATCATCAAATCTCCAATGATATAAAAATAGAGCTTCTTCCCTTCATTAGTTTTTTTTCACCCAATTTGTACATTCCTGTCTGGAGATACAGTGGATTGAAAATGGAGCACAAATTTCAATCTGGTTCGAATTGTGAAAATCAGATAAAGTCTGTATCGAACTATAGGGTGATATGCATCCGAGAAATGAGCATATTTAAACTGACTTAATTCATTTTAGCTTTAAAAGGATTGCTTATTAATGACTTTTATTGAAAACCAAAGACGTGATCCATATGAAGAAAGAATTATTATCGATAATGAAATACTTTTAGTTCAGGTACTTCAGTCAGCATCTCTAAAACAAAACAGCAGCAACAACACAAACAACAAAAAATTGACATAGACCTGTCTCTGAAAAGACAGGAACCCTGCCGATTATCCTTTTTTATAAGACCTCTGCATGCATGAATCATTATTTGACCTTTTTGTAATGACCTTTGCCCCCGAGAAAAGGTCAAACGATGGGGGTCAGCATTGACACTTTTGGTCGCTGGTCCAAGATTAACAATTTGACACCTTAATCTTTAAAATCGGACAAAGTTGAAGATTTGACCTTTCTTTTGACCTTTGACCCCCAAAGAAAGGTCGATCAATGGGGACACCATGGACACTTTTGATCGCTGATCCAAGACGAACAATTTGACACCTCGACCTATGAAATTTGACAAAGTTGAAAATTTGACCTTTTTTATTATGACCTTTGTTCCCCAGGGAAAGGTCGAACGATGGGGTCACCATTGACACTTTGATCGTTGGTCCAAGACGAACAATTTGACACCTTAAACGTTAAAATCGGACAAAGTTATAAATTTGACCTATCCATTGAACTTTCTTTTGACCTTTGACCCCCAAGGAAGGGTCGGACGATGGGGTCACTATGGGCACTTTTATTTGCTATTCCAAGACGAACAATTTGACACCTTAAGCTTTGAAATCGGACAAAGTTGATAATTTGACCTTTCCATTGACTGATTTTGACATTTGATCCCCAAGAAAGGGTCGGACGATTTGGTCACTATTGACACTTTTGATCGCTGGTCCAAGACGAACAATTTAACACCTTAAACGTTGAAATCGGACAAAGCTAAAAATTTGACCTGATTGTATGGATCCAAAAAACCGCCGGGAACCAAGAACGAAAACAGAACACCACCCAAAAAGCACAAGAACTAATCCTTGTGACATTACCAACATTCTGGCCAAGTTTAGTTTTGATTCAATACAGCGTTTTTGAGTTGAAAACATTGCCAGAAAGAAAGAAGAAGAAGAAAAAGAAATGGCAAGAAACCAATAAGTTACGTGGTAAACACGTAACTTAACTAGAGCTCTAAAGATCTCTGAACACAGCTGCTGGTCGCCGGAGCAAGGAAACTTTTGAAGTCTATTGAATTTGAAAGTTACACCATTGACCCCGTTTGACCCTTTTAATGACCTCAGATGAATGTACACATTTTTTATGTTGCTCAGGGTGTTCTTAAGTACATTGATTTAAATCTCAAGAAATGTTTTACCCGTATAGATGTAGATGTATATATTTTGAGGGGAAAAGAAGAAATATTAGAAATGATTTGATCTCGGATGATTTTTAAAATGTGTTAATGTTGCTCAGACTATCCATAAGTACATCCATATCAAATTTCAGGTCAATCGGAGCATTTTGGTAATGTGACCTTTGACCCCTTTTACACCCGTAAGACCCCCTTAATTACCTTGGATGAATTTTAAAATGTGTTTATGTTACTCAGGATGTCCTAGAGTATATCAGTATCAAATTTCAGGTCAATCAAAGCATTTTGGTAATTTGACCTTAGACCCCCTTAAGACCCCCTGAAAGACCTCGGATGGTTTTTAAAATATTTTTATGTTGCTCAGGCTATCCTAAAGTACATATAATATATATCAATTTCAGGTCAATCAGATTATTTGGGTAATTTGACCTTTGACCCCTTTTGACACCCTTAAGACCCCTTAATGACATCTGATGATTTTTAAAATGTGTTTATAATGATCAGGATGTCCTAAAGTACATCCATATCAAATTTCAGGTCAATTGGAGCATTTCGGTAATTTGACCTTTGACCCCTTTTGACCCCCTTAAGACCCCCTTAATGACCTCGGATGAAATCGGATAAAGTTGATAGTTTGACCTTTCTATTAACCTTTTTTGACCTTTGATCCCAAGGAAGGGTCGGACGACGGGGTCACCAACGACCCTTTTGATCGATGGTCAAAGACAAACAATTTGACACCTTAATCGTTGAAATCGGATAAAGTTGATTATTTGACCTCTTTTTTTAACCCCTGTGACCCCATATGACCTCAAGTATTTTTTTCATCCAATAACTTTTGTGGACAATGTCAAGAGGTTTCATGTGTTTAAATTTCATGACCATACCATGTAATGTACATGAGTTGAAATTTTTTTTCGTGAAAATCAAGTTTTTGACCCCGTGACCCCTACGTGACCTTTGAGGAATCAAGGGTCAGGTGACATAAATGGAAGGTGACCCTGGTCCCTTCACCCACGTTTGGTTGAAATCGGTCCTTGCATACCAGAGATATGAGACATCATAGTGTTGCCAGAAGAAATAAAGAAAGACTAGAGACATTTGTGCTCCCAGACCACGACCATTTGGGATGGTAAATATGATTGTTTACTTCATGATGATCAATTTGACACCTTATTTTTGAAATTGAGCAAAGTTGAAAATTTGACATTTCTCTTGAACTTTGTACCTCTAAGAAATTGAACAAAATTTGTCAAAGGTCACCTAGAATTGTTCAGTATAATTGTATCAATCTATCTGTGCAAACACAGTAATTACACCACTTTGCACTAAGCAGATATTGATTTATGATGATTTTTTAGAATGTGACCTTTTTGGTGACCTTTGACCCCTTTAAGACCTCCTTAATGACCACTGATGATTTTAAAAATGTGTTTATGTTGCTCAGGATGTCCTAAAGTACATCCATACCAGGTTTCAGGTCAATCGGAGCATTTTAATAATTTGACCTTTGACCCCATTTTACCCCCTTAAGACCAATTAATGACCACGGATGATTTTTAAAATGTGTTTATGTTGCTCAAAATGTCCTAAAGTACATCCATATCAACCCTGATGAGTTGAAAACTTGTTCGTGAAATCACGTTTTTGACCCTCGTGACCCCTACGTGACCTCTGAAGGAGATGACCATGGTCCATTTACCTAAGTTTGGTTAAAATCGGTCATATGACAAAAACGGAACCCTGTCAAAGCCTTTGGCAGGGTAAAGAAAGAAACTCGTAAAAAACAAAACCCTGCCGAAGTCTTCGGCAGGGTAAAAAAAAAAAAGGGGGGGGGGGGGCTTTCGTATTTTATTTAAAAGTGTTTGACTCAGAGGCAGAACTGAGTTGCAATTGTAATTTTGAGAAAAACAAAAATAGCATTTTGTATTGATAAAATAAACTTGAAAATTAGGGGTTTTCATAAGCTTAAAACAAAATGTTTCAAAATATTTGATAAGTGACTAGGGAGCAAAATACCTGGCATGTCGTGATCTAAAAGGTTGATGTGTGCCAGGGTATTCATTGGGGTCCAAGGAATACCCCTAGGGTGGACAATTAAATCCACTAACTGCACGGGGCCTGGTGACTGGTGAGGGGGGCGCTTTTTCAAAATGGCCGCCAGAAAAGCATATATTCATCATTAAACAGCTTAAAGTGGCTTGTGACCCATTTGAATCCCACTTGTATCATTGGAAAACAGCTTTTAGGATTACAACCAATACACCCTGCTAAATGTTGGATCACATACATGTTCCAAATTCAAAATGTTTGCCAAAATTTGAACTGAAAATGACAACAATTTCCTTTGAAATGCCAATTATCATAAATAATCATCAGTAAATGACATTTAGGGCTACAACATGATCATTTGTCCCTAATTATAGTGTTAACATGTTAAAAAATTCAAAATGGCGCCAATACCGAGATCTAAAATTGCCGCCAACATATGTTTTAGTGTGCAAAAATGGTTAAAAACAGCATCAAGCACCCTCTAGTTCAAAATAATAAGTGGAAAGTGGTTTTGAGAGTTACAACTTATATATCTGTCCTTATATTGGGCTGTTAACATGTTTAAAATCCAAGATGGCGCCCATAATGGGACCAAAATGGTCGCCAAAATATGTTTTAATGCACTTAAAATGGAATAAAGGACTTTAAAACAGCATTAAACACACTATATGTTCAAAATATTTGATAGCAATATGTGTTCCCAAAGAAGTTTGTTAAAAGGCTGAAAATTCGAAATGGCGCCTATACTGAGACCAAAAATGGCCGCCAAAACATATTTTGATGGAAAATGGTTTTGAGCGTTACAACAGATATATCCCTTTATTAAATCAGGGAATGTTAGAATTCTCCAATTATTATTTTTTTCAGATAAGAAGAAAGTTCTCAAACATGCTGCTGCAAAGTCATTTTTGGATATCAGGTGCTTTTTTGTTGCACGAATTTATGCTAGAAGCTGTTAAGCCAAGTTAAACAGTCAGAAAATATTTATGGTTTAACGCATAACGCATAGTTTGTTATGATACATACTTTTCTCTTTGCAGAAGGAAAGAACGCAGATTCTTCATCACAGTGCCTTTTTGAAATTGGTAAAGTATACATATGATGATGATGATGATGATAATGATGATGATGATGATGATGATGATGGTTTTGATGATTTGGAATGGTCCTTTTTAAATATTTTCATAGACCATGTTAGGTTATAAGGATTAAAATGACACCTTAACCCCGTCTTCCTAAGGGGGGTGGGGGGGGGGGGGTTACCTCCCCCAAACAGATGATCGCCGATTGCACCAAGAGGCAAACAAGCGGCCCTGAGCATTTACGTAATTGTTGTTACATCCTTTGCGGTCATTTTGATGAAAAAAAAATCGGGAGTACCGCTTAAGGTGGGGTTATTGTAGGCCGTCAAATTCTTAATGTAGGGGGTGGTTGCCACCTCGAAGAAGGTCGCCATTTTGAAAAATATCTGCATGATATGGATTAGAATTGACATGTTAGAATTGTCGATTCCTTCATTTATTAGAAGAAAAAAAACAATGAAAATCGGACATTTATAACTTTTTGACGATTTTTGCACACAGTCGATTTTTTTCGCTCCGGAAATACTTTGTGATATAATAATTAACGCCTTGACCGATTTTCATGATCTTGGTATCAATGGAAAGAAGAGGCCTTACTCTATACTCTAGTACCAAACAATATAACTTTGGGGTCCCATTTTTTAAACAACAGGGAGTTGGTAACCACCCCCTCTTTCGCTCAAGACGAGGGATAATGAACTTCACTCTATTTCCGAAAGTCTAATTACGGTACGTCAAAGATTGTCAGGTAGTAAAATGCATACTTAAGATCAATGCGTTCAAAGATCAGTAAGCCCTATATATATTATTTGTTGATAAACATGGTTTGGGATATTATGTTTAATGGTTTACCATTATTGCGATATTTTGAAACAGGAATGGCATGATGAGTATCTACAGTGGAATACAACAATTTACCCTGATGTACACGTCTTGATTATCCCAACAGATAAAATATGGAAACCAGATATATACTTATCTGAAAGGTAGGTTGAATTATGTAAGATGTGACCCCCGTGAGAAAATATAATTCAACATTTGACGAGAACAGTTCTTATATTAGACAAGAATTAAGGGTAAATGGAGTCCATTCATGGTTGCCAGGAGCTAACAACTTTTAAAACATATTTGTCAAGTTTAACATGATAGTTGTTAAGTGAGAATCCCAAAATAGTAAAACGTTGACCAGATATGTGTTTTTTAGCCTAATTTAAGAAAACATCGTCAGCTGTGTCTTCAGTTAGTTTACCGTTTCTTGACAACAACAACTATAAATTGCAACTACAAATATACAACCGCGAAATACTGAACCGTAAGCTCTGCTATGTATAGATGATATACAATATCAACAGAAAAGCCACTATCCCGAGGGAGACACCTCCTAAACACATCACTGTAACTGAAATGTATTCAGCTATATTGACACCCCTTTTCAAACATCTTTAAAAAATACACACGTAGCTGTGAGCCATCCCTGGAAAAAATCGAGTACATTTCTATAGTACCCAACAATGGTTACATGTAGAAAAATGATTGTTTGCAAAAACTATAGTAGTTGGAGAATATAAACTTTGAATAACCTATGATACATACTTTTGCTAGATATTTGCAAATTTTGAGTATCTCAGCATTATTATTTTTTAAGTTATCAACAAAGATATATACCTATGTCAGAAACGTATTTTTTTCAAAATTCAATCAAATCGAGAGCATTTTCGTTTGAAGTAATTTTAACCCTCGTTTAATGTGAACTTGAAATTGACAGGTCCAAACTTAGTTTGTTGTATACCATAGTATAGTGTAGGGTTTCATCCCAAATTCATACTAAGATCATGAAAATTCGAAAGCTGTTACGTAATTATGACGTAATAAATTACTACAGGTCTGAAATTATGTCGAAATCTGATTTTGTGCAAAAATGGCCACCGATTCAAAATTGTGTTAATTCTGTTATTTCTAATTGTCGATCGGACGCTTGCTAAGTAAAGGAAATTATAATTTAAACATATCCTATAAGTTTAAGATTTTTTTTTTAAATTTACACAAGTTTGCAGTTTAAACAGTTACAGAATTAATGTTACGCATGGAAATTTGATTGTGCTTTATGCGTATTCATCAATTTTCGCGCCACGACTTGATTGACAGGTTCAATATAAACAACTCATTCTGGAATGCATGGTATGCAGGTATCCCTAATTTGCATAATAGATATACTGAGAGGGTTCAATTATCAATCATTAAAAATTGTATCAAATTTGGTTTCATATAAAGTCTGATCGTGATCGTTAAAAATAATACACATTACAATATCACAAAACGTGTGTGCTTATTATTTTGTTGAACTTTGAAAAAATGCGTTTCTGACATAGGTATCTACTTTTGTTGATAACTCAAAAACTAATAAAGCTGTGATATCAACATTTTATAGGTATCTAAATTATAGTTGTAATATAATTTGTGTAAAGTTTCGTTTCTCTAACTATTATAGTTTAAGCACACGGTCATTTTCTACAATCATGTAACCATTATTTGAGACACCTGGTACAACATTCCTGAGCTGCACATCTGGAACACAATTATTCTAGTCCAGTGTTAGTACATTTCTAGTACAAACTTTTGTACAAGAAATGTACTAAAACTGTACTAGAATGATGTTCCAAATGTGCAGCGAAATGAAAGAACAGTGCATGCGACTGCAATGCCTACAGCTCTTTCATATCAGATGATTCAGATTCAGATTCAGATATATTTATTTGCAATGCATCGCGGCTAAAAAGCCGAATTGAACATACAAAATTACATGAAATATTATACAAATACAAGGAAAACAAGACAAAAAGAACACTGAAGGCAATGCAGAAGTGCAAAGGAACGATGCCAAGAGGCAG
>JXSR01S004368.1:46734-57788 GCA_000969725.1 Ophiothrix spiculata
GGCTCTTTTAGGGTTAAAGCATGTCAAAGAAGTTGCCTTATTTCAGACTGAAAAATGCCCTGTGCCTTTGCATCTAGTGTAAATTAAACATAAATTGATAGCATCATCCAAGCAATAACCAACCTTTTCTTTCTCAGCAGCTCGTCGTTTCTGCTCAACCTCCCATTCTTTTCTTCTCAGTGTTTCTAGTTTCTCTCGCTGCCTTGCTTCTATCTCTGCCGCCAGTCTCTCAGCTTCAATCTTCTGATCCCTCCATTGCTGAACCTAAAGATAAAATATAGCAAGGTAGATTTATAAATAGTAGTTCATCATAAGAAAAATACAATGAGCTGAGAGAAAAAATGAACATTGCTATTAACTTTACAGCAAAAACACAGGGTACAGGGTCTATAGAGCATGTAAATGCAATATTACATGTTATATGCTAGTTAACCCTGAATTATACATTACTGTTTTCAGTAAATAAGAATATAAATGGTGACCATAATTTCTTTTTTTTTTCAGAAAGAGTAAAAGACAAAAAAATGGTAATATTTATGAGAGTTGGATGTAAGAAAAAAAGACAATGTGATTACAAGTGTCCTATATAGAGTTTGTTTCCAAAAGGGCCTAAATCCACTTTTGGTCAAAATTGAGTTATTGGTGCCATAGTGTAGTACTATAGTAGTAATTTCATGAAACCAAACTATTTTTCCCAAAACTTGCTTAAATTTAGATTGCCAGTGCACAAAAATCTCAGTTTGTTTCCAAAATGGCCTAAATACATAGTTTATTTCCAAAAGGGCCTAAATCCACTTCATAGTGAAAATAAAACTCTCTATAAATTATATATTATAAAGCTCTGATTTCCGCGGGTGGTTTCAGTTTTGTCAGAGTGCTAACGCCTAACATATAATGCAGTAATAACTTGAAAATGATTTCACCATAACAAGGAATAAGTTTTTGCTGATTTTCTCAGAACTATGAGAAGTGGATTTAGGCCCTTTTGGAAACAAACTCTTCACATGCATATCAGATTAAGAGCTCTACCTGTTCATCCATCATACACATGAGTCACTTCATCAAATCTTAGCATCATTTCAGCTCTTGCTGCAACCTCTATAAGGCCAAAAAAAAATATGTTTGCTTGTCCTAATTTGAATTTGAAACTTCGGGTCGGTCGGTCGGAATTTTTTTTTTTAAATTTTATATCTTATTTTCCCAGGTAAAATTGCTATTTTCTCAAAAACCCCAAATGAAAATCAAATAACATTTTTCACTTTACATTAGTTTCTGGGTTCCGTTCTATGTTTAGATGCAATAGAAGTACTCGCTCATCCATTAAAATGGTGTAAAGAAGCAAAAAATGTACGCTAAAATTTGCCTCCGTACGCAAAATCCGGTGCAAAATTCGGCAACCTAGTTTCACTTACCCGACTAAAATTGCCTTTTTCTCAAAAGGCCTTACAAATATCTATACAATCTTTGCAATTTTGATTAAATTGTGTGTTTCGTTTGATGTTTAAGTGCAATTTAGAAATGCTCGATCATCCATTAATATGTAGAAACGTACCGAAAACTACCCTAAATTTATGGCCTTCCGATGTTCTCTATGTCTATGTTCACAATCGGTAGACCTGGTATTAAAATATGAATATTAATTCGTGACGTCATACCTGGGACTTGCATTCGTCATCGGAATTTCGCGATTTTTTTGCAAAAAAATTTTGAGAAAAAAAACCCTTTTTGAAAAAAATAGGTTATACGGTCGCAGCGTGAGAATCGGTCGGTCGGATGAGGACAAGCAAACATTTTTTTTTTGGCCTAATCAGTACACTTAATGATCAGCCAAAATCTATACCACCATAGCTAGGTTCACCACATAAGATTTGTACAGTTTTACATAAAACATTTGGCAACAAGTCCCTCTAACAAGGGGATTTCTACAACAACCAGGAGTATAACTTGGGACCTTTCACACTCTAAGCAAAGCAAGCATCTTACTGAATTAATAAACTTACTGCTTTTTTCAACAATCTCAAAATTTAAGTAACTGATGCATGTATGAATAAACCGGCTCCATTTACTTCACTGTTCTATTCAAATAAAGTTGGTAAATAGTACATAAACCTAAAGTACCCTAACTTGAAAATCCCAAAAGTAAATATGTTATTCTTTTGTTCATAATTTTCTTAACAAATAGTGACTTAGGCAAAGTAAATAAAGCAAAATCATGTTTAGCATCAAGCTTTCATACATTTTTTTAATTTCCTGTGCAAAATAAATAATACAAAATACAAAACAGCACCAAAATGGGCTGAAATTATGTAAAATGTATAGCCTGAAAAAGCAGATGTGTCTTTTAATATTGTTTTATTGAATGATTCTACTGGATTGATTACTATGCAATATTCTGCTTAAAATATTTATTGTTCTTTGCAAATACATTTTAAAATAAAAAAAAGTATTGTAAATTTATTGTAATGTCTACAATTTACATTATTTGAAAAAATCAGAAAAGGGAAGAGACACTTAAGCAGATTTGATTATGTTGCTCAATACCTTCATTTTTACATTAAATATTGATTTTTTTTTTGACTTTCAAACAAAACTTTTGCAATACTAGCAGTTTACCATTTAACTAAAAAAATTCCCCAGCAAAGAAACGTCATCCTTACCTGTTACAGGAATCATGATTAGTTTTTATTTGTTTATGCAGACTTCTTCATCTACTTTGTTGTGGCACTCTTCTTCTTTAAGTAGGAGTGTGCACCCTAAATTTTAAACCACAAAGCTTGAGAACTTTGGCTTGACTCTGAAGAAAGAGTGCAGAGAACTAAAGCGGCTGCCTGCGAGCTAAACATATAGATCATTTTGAGCTCCTGAACCCAAAATTTCTGAAAGTTTGCATGAAACCAAGGTCTTGGAAACGTATCTTTTACAAATAGAAAAGATCTTACTATAAATCTGTATGTGTACCCAGGAGGGGGGGGGGGTATTCAAAAATATTTTGGTAGGTATGTGATATCCGTGATATCCAGCATAGGGTTTTGCAGAACTGTTTTTTGGTCAAAAATAGAGTCTATGGAATGATTTTTTCCCCTGAATTGAAATCTCAGGAACTGCTTTTATCTCATGAAAATATGATTATTTGAGCTGAAAATTGCTCAAAATAAGGTTGAAAACTTAATAAAACACACTTTTTAGTCAAAATGGGGTCTTCAGAACTGAAATAATCTTGAAATGAGCATCTTGGGGAGCGGAAGAGGAGATTTGAAAAGGGGGTCTTGATACCCGTACCTTCCGTCAATGTAAGTGACACCCCCCCCCCCCCCGGTTAGTGTAATGGGATCAAAAGTAAAAGTAGACGTGGTGGCGTTCAAAAGAGACTTTTGGGAGCACCACACATTCCATACCACTTTTTGGCCAGTGTCACCCAGGAACTTACTTTTGCGTAGAGTTGTTGACAAATTTCCTGTTGTTTTTGCTGATTAATAAGCGCCACCCGTTGAAGTTCCTCAGCCAGGAAAGCGTCTGCAAACACGGCTTCAGCTTTGTTGTAGAGTTCTTGTTTAGATTTGGCCCAGGTGTTAATCAGGGTGTGTCTGTGTTTCTGGTAGTAGTGATGACTCTGTAGCCACTCCTCATGTTCAACCTGCGAAAAATTATGAATTAAGATTTTTTTATTATAGTTTAAAAATTAGATATGTCAAAATGTTGTAGATAAAAATGTAAGTACCTGCGACATTTGATTTAGGCTTGGCGTCCAAAGACATTCACTCGCCCGAGTGACATTCGCTCTTAATATTCGCAAATATTGTTTAAATCGATGAAAGCAAATGTCACTCGCGCATATTGAAGTGCAGTGATGATTCAATACACAAACCCCAGAATATTTGGAGCGAACTTAGCTTCCACTCAATCTGAAGTGTAGCAAATGTTGTGATATTTGTTAAGCGAATGTCCCTTCCCATTTGAGCAAAGTTTTCTCGGTAGTGTGAGCAAATATCACTCGGGTGAGCGAATGTCTTTGGACACCAAACCTTAGCATTTTCTAGTCACCCGGCAATGGTGTTACCAATGCAATCATCGAGTGGTAGAAACAACAGAGGATTGTTATTCCCGCAATTGTTGAGAAAGTTAGCTACCCGAAACATCCGCAACAAGTGGATTAAAATTGGATTTGATTCTATAAATTAAAGATAAACACAACACAGTCCTGATGAATCCCTCCAACAATCTCCCTGACATTTCATACCAGTAGCAGTGAATAAGTACAACCAATGCAACAACTGCAGGTGACAGAAAAATACAATACTACACGTGCCTGAAGAAAACCTTATTACTTTTATGCGTCTTGTGCGCCATGGTTAAAAGGTCACATGCAACTCACTCTCCTGTTGGAGAACGTATTGCCAACCCGGCAAATTCCATTGACTGGGATAGTGTCAAAGTCTTAGACAGAGAGGAGAACTGGTTTAAATAAGGAGATAAGGTGGTTTCAGACTAGCTGTCGTTGCGGCATATAACGTTGCGGCAGACGACCAAACATTAGCAATTTTTAGTTGTCGTACTGTAGCACGACACATTTTGCATATTGCCGCAATGGTCTGTCGGAAGAAAAGTTGAATTTATTCTATCTAAAAATATTGTGTCGTTGCAACCAACATGGCAGAGTAATCGATATATTGGCTTGTTGTACGGCAAGAAGATGCGACAAGGTCGAGTTTGCGCACTTTAAATTTTTGACGTCACGCTTGTCGTACGACCACACGACAGGCAAGTCTGAAACCAGCTTTAAGGAGGCAATTCACATCAAAAAGTGAGGAGCATCTTCCACCAGTATTTGACACCATTTTGTCATCTGACCAATTAAAAACTTCCGGTCAGATGACCCAGAATCTTGGGAAACTCGATTCCATCAGTAGGCATTGAAGTTCCGTGGATGCCGGACACAGGCCATCATCACTCAAACAAGTATGTTGTGAGACCTTTGTCAACCATTCAGTCATATTATAGATACTCGTGAGCTTAGGTGATTTGACTTTTCTATTGCCGTGACTTGATGATCAATTTGGTTGGTGTTAAGTTCACATACGCTGTGATTTGTTCCTGCCCAGAATGAAAAGGTTTTTTCAGAGTACTGCACTTTGTACTTATTTATCATAATTTACAAAATAACACACTTTTATTACACTATTTGATCAAGCGAAACACTCAAGCTCATTTTCTAAGGAGTAGCTTCAAAACTCAACCGGCGTTTGCCTGCCGGTTCGGGCGGTTCAACCGGGATAAACAATAGCTAACCGACCAGAACCGGCAGACAACCGCCTGTTGAGTTTTGAAGCCGCCCCTAAATTGTCATGTATAATTTTATCCGTTTGCAATTAAATCAATTTATAATTACATGTACTTTAAACTTGCAACTTACTAGTTCAGCCCTGGTTTTGTGCGGCAATTGCCTTCGTAGCCTATCCATGTACAGAGGTCTCCTATTGGCCATAACATGCGGATGCTGCTCCGTGATTGCTTGGAATTTAAAATGATCGTCTGAACTCCAGTTACCCGATTCTGATCTGGTGAAATAAAAAGAGAACAGATAAATATTTTAGTTTAGAAAGATGAAACTTTTCTCTTACTTTGAGTGAGAAGATAATTTGACATTCACAGATTTACCATTAGACCAAATCTTTTAAAAGATTTAACTGGGTATTTATTCTGATATATTGTCTGGTACAAAAGTTTTATCAGCCTTTTTGTTTTTATGTTACATTATTATTGCTGTTTGATAAAACTTGTTAACTCTTTTACTTCGTACCAAGTTGTTACATAAGTGAGCAACAATGACTCCAATAAAATAATCAATACTTCCATCAATCATGTCCATTTTACAATAGAATATGGCCCAAACCATAGTCGGCCTCCAAACAAAATGTTTCCTACCAAACATTTGGTCGTGACGTCAAAATGACTCCAAACAAAAAAACTTCAACACCGAGTTGAGACCAAACAAAAATTTCACGCTAGATTGCACATGTTAATGAATTGCCATATACATTGGACCAAATGTTTGCTACCCGTTCATACTTTAAGTTCGATGGCAAATATTTGGTGACGTCATGACCAAATGTTTGTGGTAGGAAAAATTTTGTTTGGAGGCTGACTATGGTTCGGCCTTATCAATTAAATTAAATTAGGAAAATCTATGGTAAAATGATAACAGATGACATATCAAACAGACAAAATGACACACATCATATGTAGCACCACTGACAGAAACAAACTTGCTCTCACCTTCCAATGTGTTCATACTTCTTATCTAAGTCTCGTAGCTGTCCTTTGTATCGTCTATCTAACACCAGAAACTCTCTCAACACAGACTCCTTCAAGGCTGCATTAGGACATGCCAGTTCACAAGCTTCCTGGGGGATGCCTTCAACAACATACTTCTCTGCTCCCTACATGTGATGATTTAGTGAAAGACAGAATATAATAATCAAAGTTCAGGTAAGAGTGTAGATAAAGTGCCTTCTAGACTAGCAGCAGTTTGCCACTGAAGATACCCTGTATATGGATGGATAATATAATTTAGTGATTCTCATCGTCATGATTTAGCATCTTAGAATGCAATTTTGAAAATTTTAAAATTCAAATTTTAATACAAAATATCAGCTAACATATCACACTGCTTGATTGCATAATAATGATTAGGCCTGGGACTAAAACCAAATTTTCAAAACCGATTACTCGGAGGGGAGAAAAAAAGTCCACGATTCAGTGATAAGCTGGAAAAAAGTGTGCCGAAATTGCTTAACTAACCATAAATCAGTCACACATACTGTGACATAGAGGTAAAATTACAAAAGTTTTTGAAGATGACATATATTTTATGATGATAATTACATACGTTTGCATCCTTATGTTCCAATCAACCCATTAATCTAAATGTAAGGGTACCCAGGTACCTGCCTGAAAATTGTACAGGGTACCCGGGTACTAAATTACCCCAAAAGTCCCAGACCTAGATGTGATCATACTTTTGGGATCATATTAGTGAGACCATTATATCATAGATTTTTAAAATCTCTGATTATATACTTATAACACTATTTTTGAAACTGAAATTGTGTTTTCATTTTTGACAGCTGCCACAAGTAAACATATAAGCATAAAATCAGTTGTTTGGGGCAGTATGCTAAGTAATCATCCATTTTTGTATAAATTCAGTCTTAATTACCTTAAATATAGACTTCAGAGTTGATGAATCCAGATCCATCTCTAACTCCCGTTGCTGTTTGGAGAGTATTTCCATGACTCGTTTCTGCTGTTGTTTGACTGAATCTATGGTGCAGCAAATTTCTGCATGCTGGTTCAAGATGTCCTCCTCCTCTTCCGTACCTGAGAAAATTATATATTCAAAACATTTGGATTATGATTAAAGGGGCATTGGACAAAATTTCAAAATTATATTTGTGGATAATTTAACACTTCATATATGTTATATGCTGAACACATCTCAAAATATGTACTTGTAAATTCACTAGATAATTATTTAAGGTCTAGTGAATTTATAAGTACATATCCCTGCATGCATTACGTTAATGTGAAGTTTGGTTTATAATAGGCCTATGTATTTACTGTGGGACAATTAACTTGACTACTTGTACAGCAAAGATCATTGGCATATTATCTCCAAATACTGGTAACAGAGTAATGAGCGTGAAAGACTTTTATATGGTTCGCAGAATTTGAAAAGAATAGGTAAGTGGATCAATGTAACGTGATCAAATACGCCATACGAAAATTCCAATGTGTTATGCGTGCTCTTCTTTTTCTTTAACTATTTCATCATCACAAAAAATATATCTGTATAATAAGATGGACATTTAAATGTTCAAACCATGATTCGGTGAGGTATGTATTTCATAAATATAAAATAATCTATTATCAGCGAAGAAACAATGCAGAAATGTGTTTGAAGTATAAATGATAACAAACACCTAAAAAGCTTTTGTTTCCAATTAGATAACGAATACCATAATGTTTAACTATATATGGCCTTTCTCAAAACTTCAATTCTATTGGTTGTATGAATGCAAATCCTTTTACCTCTCACCATGAGTGGAAAGACCCATAACTTTTAATGAGGTGCCCAAACTTTAAAAAAATACTATAGATGTAATTTTTTTTTTGAAAAATTCTGTTATATCAGCAAAATTTTGCAAATTTTTCGACAATTTTGATCCACGGGTAAAGACCCTACTTTTCTAATAATTTCGCCCAAAGACACGCATTTTTGCACTTTGTCACTGCAAAACCCCCTTTTTTACCAAATTTGTCACTAAAAGACCCCTATTTATCAGTCAAAGCTGTTGCAAAAGAAACAAAAAAGTCATTTAAAAATCAAATCACATCCCTACCTATGATGTCTTTATTCTCAGCAAGCCATGCCTGAAGATCTTCTCTCAGAGTCCAAATAGGATCAGCTGTGGCATGTTGGAATTCCTGGAGCTCTGCACCAAGCTGCAACATATAATCCTCCATATCCAACATAAACATGGACACTGAGGATTCTTCCGAGGTGCCTCGCTGGATAAGATCTTCGTGCTCATCTTCGGCAAGCTTTCGTGCTACTTCCAATCTTTGCAGTTCTTTATCCCAGACCATTTTATGCTGCTTGAGAAGACTATTTTCACGGCTGGCTTTTGAAATGGCTGCCAATTTGTTTACCTGTGAAATACATGTACAATATAAATGTATGGGAACATGTATTAATGTTTGTAGCCATTGATCAGTATGTGTAGTCCCGAGGAGACATTCCTATGAGCAGGGTAATGTGTCTGGCAGTCAAGACCCCTAGCCTTGTCATGGCTCTCAGGCCGATCTTCAGACTCGCTATTCCTTTAGACTCTGCTGTAATTTTGCTTTTGAGGTAATTTTCACTATAAAGAGAATATAGAACTATAAGGATATAGTACAGTACTCAAACTGGGTATTAATAAAAAAATCTCTTATCAAAATCAAATGTTGGTTTCTAAATTTAATTTCAATTTGTTTTGTGTAACATGGGTGGGGGGAAGAGAAGAGATCAACGTCGGCCCATGAACCTCTGCGCCCGATTGGCAAACCCATTTTGCTCTAATTTTTTTCATCAAACACTTCCTAAATAGCCCATATATTTTTTCATCAAACACTTCCTAAATAGCCCATATATTTTGTTAAATAATATGATTTAAATAAATATAACAGAAATTAACAGAATTTCCCCAATTTTAATTTCCAAATTTGTGTATATTTCGCCTTGCGCAATACACACTTCTATAACTATTTAAATTTCCTCGTAATAGTCAGATAAAATCCGTGGTGTAATGGTAGAATCCTCGCTTCACGTGGCAGAGGTCACGGGTTCGATTCTTGCTTTGGTCTTCATTTTACATCTTTTTTTCTTCATTTCTTTTCTTTTTACTTCAATTATATCCAATCATTTTCTTTGACTTATCACTCTCTATGATACAATTTTCCTTTTTTTTCATTCTTTCTTCTTTTTTTTTTCAATAAAATAAGTTATGAGCTACTGATAAATTATACGGTACACTACGCGCGGTAGCGTTATCCAGATAGCGAAAAATAGGTATCTTCGGATGACCCTTGTGTGTTTATTAGGAGTACAATTAAGAAACCTGTGATAAAATAATGTTAGGAACATTCATCTCCTTATGGGTGTGTATAAAACCTTAATTGTACTCCGATTGCAACCACAGTGAGCTTCTATTTAAGTTGGCCAATTTTGACAAAAACGCAATGTATTTTAATGGAACAAATTAGCGATATTTGAGTTTCTGTATAAGAGATTGGAAAAACCGAAAAGGCTAATGGGCCGACGTTGATCTCTTCTCTTGGTGGGGGGGCTCAAGTATAATGTTGCAGGCATAGCGTGACCACAGTATTTCAAAACACCCCTAAAGGGTGATTGTTTCTGAATCCAATATATGCCCTTTTTCTCCTATTCCCGTGGATTTTACCAATACTGTTTTCACACTAGGGTTTGAAAAAGTACCCTATTTCTTGAAAATGGCTGTTTTTTAGCTATGTTGATACCCTAAACGGTGTCACCTGGTACACCCTCCTGTCCTAAAAAACAACCCTACATGTAATTCACCTTTTTCTTGGTCATGCTATGCCTGCAACATCATAATTGAGCCCCCCCCCCCCTGGGCAAATACTCCAGTATTAAACCTCTTGTTTATCTGAGAGACTGAACAGCAGTGTTTAGTACAATTGCACAGCATGCAAAAGGTTAAGCATTCCAAGTCCCCATTTGGCCAGAATTTTGGTCATGAATTAATCCCGGGGGTACTCAAGTTTGGTTTTGGTAGGGTCTGCCGCTGGGAAATTTCAAGTACCACCAAATATATACCAATTTTGGAGAAAAAAGGGACCCATACATATACCAAATGCCCAAATTTTGAGTCAAATGTATTCAAAAAATGAAATTTTCTGTGAAAAATTATGCTAATTTAGCGTGAATTTCCAGAGTTTTGTTTGAAACTTTTGAAAAACAGACCCATCAAAATACCACATGTTTCAAGAAAAAGGACCCATTGGCATACCAGACAGCCTGATTTTGCTATCCAAGTTTGTGTCACATTCCCGTAATCAGTTTTGTACTAAGTACCCCCCCCCCCCGGGAATAAATACTTAAGTTACAAATTTAAAATTCCCTAGAGTCAAGTAAATTGTTAAAGAAATCTGTGCCTGGCTGGCATAGATTTACAGGGGAGATACAGGCTTTGTATACCAGACTGTGTAATGGCGTCGTCAGCCATGGAGCTCAAATTGGGGGTACTCGGGTCCACTCAGTTGACGCCAAAATCAACTCCGAGTGCCAAGACTTCTTCACACGTAGAGACAACCTGCGCAAATAATACTTAACGCGAATGATACGCCAACATGCACACAAAGCGTGTGTGCGTGTTTCAATATTCGAAATTCATGACCATAATACTAGGCATGCAAATGACTTCCATGTTGATACAACAAAAACGAAATTAGCCCAAAATAATATGAAAACACAA
>JXSR01S004369.1:37230-62211 GCA_000969725.1 Ophiothrix spiculata
TTGAATAAAACATATGCACGACAGTTGGACAGAACTGTTTTTATACCTTCCTATTCAAATAAGTGTATCTCTATGACGCCTTTATCAATTTTCCTCATTCTTTCACCATTTTAAAGGTAAATCTGTGATCTATTTTGATTATACATATCATGTTCATGGTATCTCTTGTTCTTAAAATATGGCTTTTATTTAACTATTGCAGTTTTTTTGACTCACTCGGTACACCGATGTCAAGGAATGTGCGTAAACCAGTTACTGGGGAAGTTACATAACCACTACGATACTGAATAAAACAGCATTTCGTAAAACATGTCACTTACGTCCTTTACTCGTGCTAGGGCAGTATTACCGACACAAGTTATGACCGGTCATAAGCAACTTAAGTCCGACCGTCTGAACGCTGCTTAATACTGTAACGCCTCCACCCATTTACTATACCTCAATTAGTGGCATAAGACCATCACTGACATTTGATTGATTAATGTAACACGAGAGAGCAAGTATTATTAGCTATTATACAAAGCCAATCATAGTGTCAGGTCAATGAAATTGTTTGGCAACAACTTGAAAATTTATCGCAGAAACAGAGTAGTTACTCTCTATTGTAAAAAAGTGAACAGTTCACTCTCTTATAAATTGAATAATAATGATAATGATAATAATAAATTGGCATTTATATAGCGCTCTACAAAGAACACAACTCTTTACACACAAAACAAAAATACATATAAAAGAAAACAGAAAAATCAGTTATCGGGAAACAAAAATGTCTTAAGCTGCTGTTTGAAAACAGAGACAGGTGACGCCTCCCTGATGCTACAAGGAAGCTGGTTCCAAAGCCTCGGCCCGCACACTTTAAAAGCCTTGTCACCAGCTTGTCGTTTAGTACGAGACACTTTCAATCTCGTAGCATCAGAGTGCGAGCGTAGTCGACGTCTATTGTCTTCAGCATCCGGAGTATTCTGTAATTGAAGAATATCATTGAGGTATTCTAAACGAGTGGATTTTCACTCTTAAGCAGTGACTTTTGACTCTGAAAAGAGTTAAATCTTAAATGTGGATCCTTTCAGGGATGAACTGTTACTCTTTAAAGGGCTAGTACCCAGTGTCAATATGTTTTCTTAGTGATCAAATTTAAGGGGGGGTCTGGCTGGGGTAGATATTACCAAACAATTCGATATTATCTCAAAGAAAAACTAAAGAATCTCTACTTTATAATGTTTTTTATTTGAGTTCAAACGGACATTCAACAAGTTATGACAATTTTAAGAACGGAAGAATTTTAAGAATGCTTTTCCTATTTTGAATACAGAAGACGCTCACCCTGTAACTAGTAGGATTTTCATTTAAATTAGATTTTAATAAAATAAGTACATTTTCCTATGAAATAAATTAATTATTTTATCAAGATAATGTATTGTGAATAATTATGATAATAGGCAACCACAGTTTCGGAGTTTGTCATTTCTTTATGTATTTCTTTATTTTATATCCAAAAGAAATGTAACTCTGCTAAATTAAATTCGATTTTTGACCAAAATTGGCTTACAATGTGTGTAAATTTCTTATCTTTCATATTATTATAGTAACTTATAATCTGAGTATCATTTATTTTTACAAATTTATTTTTTGTCAATGTTCGAAGGGTTATATCTTAAAAGTAGAAAAAGCGTTAACTTACGATATTTGAACAGTGGTAACTCAAAAACAGAATGTCAGATTTATACGAAATTTGAAAGACATATAGAAAAGACATAGACGGAGGACACTAGGAAGCCTCTTTTTGAAAAAAAAAATCAAATTTTGAATTTTAAAGCAAAATTACCTGATTGGTCGGTTACCGGTTGCCATGGCGATATAAACAATCCGGCTTCATAATAACCTGCGTATCCATATCCCACACCTACTACCCAAGTTTGGTACAAGGGTATTTTTCGTTTTTTAGTTATGATCGTTTAAAGTGTTTAGCTAATCAGAGGCTCTATTTGGTTGACCAGACCGACATTTTGCGCCTTTTTTAAACTTCTCTACAAGGGCTACAATATGGTTTAGACTTACCAGGTATACACTGTATGCAGCGCCCCAAGAAGGAGCATTCGCACAGGGGACCAACGGCTTAACGTGACTTCCGAACCACGGAGCAATTAGAGTAAAGTTTTTTGCCCAAGGAAACAAGGAGACGTAAACCGCCTGTCCCAGGGCTCGAACCCACAACCTCTGTATTACGAGATTATTGTGAAGTGAAGTGAATTTAAATTCACTTCACTCTTTACAATAAACCTAACAGTACCCACCGTTTTTAGCATTTTCACGGGGAATAGGTAAGAAAAACTAAGTACAAACACGTCATAGAGTGGGCACCACTGTTTGATGGGTTCATTTATTAATTTTTCAACAAAAATGCACCGTTACAATACATGTAGGCTCTTAAAAGTGTTTACATTAGTTCTGGGATTAGGTGTTAAACTGTAATATTTGTTTCCATAATTTTATTTCACATTTTATATCAAAAAATGCTCATTTTAAATGAAAATACATCATTTTTAGCCCATTTTTGAAATGTCATTATCGGTGGCGGTATTCATTTTTTGAAATTAATTATATGCATATTGCATAAATTAAATATTTGTTTTGTGAATTTAACATGAATAAAATTTGTTTTGTGAATTTAACATGAATAAAATTTGTTTTTGGGCTCCTTTACCTTATCCATGTGGCAAATGTCCAAACTAAGGGTCATAAATTTATAAAACCTGGAAACTTAATTTTTAGAAATAGCGCCACCAATAATGTGCATTTAGCATTAAACGGCTATATATGATTATTGATCAAACAGTGGTGTGGGGAGGAAGAAAAAAAAAACCGCGAACCTGCAACCTCTGTTTTTCAGAAGCGAGAGTTTTAAATATTTGCCGTTTAGGTGCTGTATCGTGTAGCACGTTAAAACTTCAATATGTGTCCCGCCGCGGCAAAAGGGTGCAGTTGTCGTCTCCTACATGTAGCTCATCATATCTGATGTATACAAATACCATCCATCAGATATGCTACAAGGAGCAACATATACGAGCCGACAACTGCACCCTTTTGCCGCGGCGGGACACATATAGCATTTAGTTTTGGGTCTATATATCTGAGTTAGAAAAAATTAATTTTCAAGTTTCAAGGGCGTGCTCTGTAATTAATCTTCCTTGCAAATCTGAGAAAAAATAAAAATAAGAAACAAATATAGACGCAAATTAAAATTTGATGGCTGGAAATTTATAAAATACTTCGTAATGAAATGTACGGTGTACAAAAGCTTTTTATAATAGTGGTAAGCAGGAAATACTTGCACTTTTATGAAATAATAATTAACTGTGAATGTATTTTGATGAAATTCTCAATCAAAGGTCTTTTGAAAAATTCAAGATATCCAAGTCCTCGGGGATTCAATTATTGATACACGAAGATGTTGCCATTCTCAGTTACGAGGGGGTATCAAAAAGTTTTAAACTTACCCAGATGGGATGGAGCTATATCAGTGGAATTTTGTCAGAATAGTCACATGTCTTTATGTTGCAGAAAGTAGTTTTACTTTCTTTGCAGGTGGCAATTGAAGTCATCTACCTACCCGCTCTGCTTATCACATAAGTTGCATAGAGGAGAATGAGACAAACGGCATTTAAAGGGTTTCGGGGTCGAGTAAATCATAATGACACGACTAAAGTTTAATTGTTTGATACCATAGTAAAGCGTAAGACTTCCTTTTCCCGTTGATACTAAAATTATAGAAATCGATCAATGGATGACGTCATAATAACATAATAAAACATGGCTGATTAGAAAATGTTGATTTTTCCAGTAAAATGTCAGAAGAACAACATATGAACCTGTCCAAAAAAGTTTGGAAACTTTTTTTAGCTGCCTGAATCTCATTTATTTTAATCTTGTTCATCTATTCGATACAATATTTAATTAGCTTATAATCTCCTTTTTAAAATGACATCAAATTTGTAACAATAGCTTGCTTAATGGCTGAGTAATTCCACTTTATTAGCAGGTAGGTCACAGTCAGCGTTTGACAAAATTGAGCAGTATCTGTGTCATCTTGTTGATTATGATGCTATAGCCTCAGTAATGAATGGATGAATGAATTAATTTGGTAATACTGAATAACAGTTTGTTTTTGAATAACAAAAGGTGAGGATAAGATTAAAAATTTATTTAATTAATTCATCTTTTCTGGTTCTTCCTCTAAAGTGATCATTTGGTGATAAATCCAGGATTTATCATGGAGAGATTACTAAATCTTACTAAAACTCATGCATAGACCAACTTAAAGTTGATGTTAGTGAAACGTGGTATCAAAACTTAAACATTTACGTGAAACGGGATGCCAAGGACAGGTGCATACTGAGATTTTAGTCGCAATTAATTAAGGTAAGTGAACTTTGTTTTGTTAATAAAAACAAACAACTTATTCATTCATCCATTCACTGATTTATCCTATAGCATCATAATCAGTAGGATTGACACAGATACTGCTCAATTTTGTCACACACTGTCTGTGACCCACCTGCTAAGAAAGCAGAATTACTCAGCCATAAAGCAAGCTCCTGTTATAAATTTGGTATCATTGTAAAGAAGAGATTGTTAGCTAATCAAATATTATATCAAATAGATCAACAAATGAGATATAGGCGGCTAAAAAAAGGTTTCCAAACTTTTTTTGACAGGTTTATATACTCCAAGGACTTTTCGCAGGGTTGGATTTGATGCTAATGAGATATACATCAGAGCAGAGCATCTAGACGCTGCACGCCACTGTTTAGTGATCAAATAAATGTGGTCAAAACTTGGAGTGCTTAAATCTATTCCGTAAAATTTCACTTGTCTGTTTATATAGCGTATGAACGAATATGAATTTCAAATCAAACTTATTTTATTCATATAATTATGTACGGCTTTGGTAGTTCGATTAATAGAACCCTTGTTTTTCGGGGACACAAACCCATATGAGGGATATAACTACCAAGTCCAGTCCAGTGATCTAGAAAGCCACTTCACTACCTACCCCGAAAAAAATCAGTCTGCGATTAGTCTACTATGTAGAACTTGGACTTAATTTCTAGTAAAGTGGTATGTAATGTGGATATTGTGGATAGTAACATGGAAAAAATCAAGGTCCTAGGATCGGACTACGGCTTTGGACCTAATTGGTACCCTGCTGCTGCCTCATTTCGAACTGTTTTCAGAACGAGCTATGAAAGTGATTATTATTCAAATTAAAAAATACAAATAAAAATACACAGCTGCGCCTCACTACGATTGGGAGAAGAGTTGCGCCAAATTAATTGGACCACTTAAATTTTTGGACCGGTGTAATGAAATACAGTGTCCGTGTGACTGAGTGTCCTAGCTACCATTCATTTGTGTAGAACGAACTTGTACATGTGCAATCAATAAATGATTGATTATGACTTATTCCGTGTAGTTCAATTAAATCCGCACACCTGGTTATGGGGGACACTCAGTCTCATTATACCGGCACATGTACACATCTGGATTGATAATCTGTTTTTTCTCTTCCTAATAATTTGTTAGCAAAATCATTAAAAGTACACATCATGAATGAAAAATCTTCGAACATTATGTTGAAGAACACTTCCTGCAAAATACTCTCTTTTGAACATTTTAATATTACTGAAAACATAATAAGTGAACACTTAGTCCGAATTACTTATATGGAGAGTTAACTTGCAAAACGGATTGTATCCAACTTTTTGAGAAAAGGGCAAAACACTGCTAGGGCAGCAAAATGTGTTGCAAGATTCCTGATAACGATTTTAGTAATTATGTACGAATATGTCTTTAAAAATAAGGTGTAATTTAGATAATTCATCAAATAGTTTCTTATAAATATACTATTGATTTTTTGCAGAAAATGGATGAATGCCGTTTTGCAGGGAAACTCATCAAATTTCAACTTAGGAACCACCTATATTCTAAATTTTGGCAAAATGTCTTTTTCAATTTTTCATAAGGCTATGATGTACTTTACACATACCAAATTTCAACATCAGGTCATGTTTAATAAAAAAAAAGTTACCATATATGGGCATTATGCCATCTAATGCCCAAATATGGTCATACAATGTTCATTTTTGGGCATAAAAGTAACATTTTCGAAATTTTAACCCACTTAGCAAGATTTTAACCCACTTAGCAACACACGGTTCCTCTGTGTCATCTCTCGTACCGGGCTCTCGTATGCAATCTTGTTACATGGCCTAGAATAAAACATTTGCTGCAATATTTACATTGATACAGTTTCTCTTATTCATTCACGCCTTTCATTATCTTTGAATACTTTATTCCTTTTGCAATATATTGGTATATGGTTTCTCTTTGGTATGAGTTCGTTCATGTCTTTTCTTATTGCTTACACTTGCAAAACATCTGTTGCAATAACTACATCGATACGGTTTCTCTTTGGTATGTGTTCTCTCGTGTGTTGTCTTGTCCCCAAGCCATGAGAAACATCTATCGCAATAATAACATTTATAAGGTTTCTCTTTAGTGTGTGTCCTTTCATGACTTTTTTTCTGACTTGCTCGTGCAAAACATGTGCTGCAATAACTGCATTGATATGGTTTCTCTTTAGTGTGTGTTCTCTGGTGTATGTTCTTGCTACCTGCCTGCGCAAACCTTTTGTTGCAATAACTACATTGGAAAGGTTTCTCTTTGGTATGTATTCTCTCGTGTCCTCTCCTATCCCCTGACCGTGCAAAACATTTGTTGCAGTAATTACATTGATAAGGCTTCTCTTTGGTGTGGATTCTCTCATGAGCTATCCTGTCATTTGCCTGTGCGAAACATTTGCAACAGTAGTTACATTGATACGGTTTCTCTTTGGTATGTATTCTCTCATGTCTTTTCCTATCACCCTTTAGTACAAAGCATTTGTTGCAATATTTGCATTGATACGGTTTCACTTTGGTATGTATTTGCTCGTGTTCTTTTCTATGATGGTGATATTTAAGCTTATGACGTTTTGTATGATGCTTAAAATCGTCAAATTGTGAAAAATACTGTTCACAGTATCTGCAATAATATGGTTGAAGAAACATATTTCTGACTATTCACAATATTTACAAGATATAACTTGCACGGTCCCTGTAATCTGGCTAAACGAGTTCAATGACGCCTGCTGTCCCAGAAGTCTGACCATAGCAGTGAACTGGTCTGAGCAGCGTGACCTCGCTCGACCTCTCAGTTATTATGAAACAAGAGCGGCGGATCGATATACGGGTGATATACCGCGTTACTAGTAGTCATACCAGGCCCCCACACTGGGCCCCTGCCCTGACACTTTATCCCCATATACTTCGTAGCTCCATTTGATTACTCTTTCTCAACGGTCGCTGGTAAACTTTTCTTCGCTGATCACGTGATCAGTGGCTCCAAATTCACAATTTGAAAATCGGTTAAATTTGGACTTAAGCCAACTGGTTAAACCATTGAGGTTAGTAATACCTCCATGGTTAAACTAGTCCATCTAGATGGACCTAACAAGCGAGCGCCGTAGCCTCACGCTTCGCGTTCGCTTGCGAGGTCCATCTGGATGGACTATGGTTAAACTTACAAGGGAGGATATACGAAAACATTATATCTTACATTTATGTACGTAAGGAGGTTGGTAGTTATAAAAAAACACTCGGAACTTGGTCCAAAGATAACAGCATAAAAAATACAAAGTTTCAAATTTGTTTCTCGCCGTTGCCATTTTTTCGATTTGTTGGTGTTTGATTACACTTGAAACGGGGGCAAATAAGAATGATAGTCTAAGTTATGTCTTGTTGACTTGAAATTGAAAGTTTTGAACCGATCTGTGCATTGGACATTGGCTTAATGATTGTTGACTATGTCATTCATTACTATGAAAAATAATTGTAAAACAATATCATACATTATATGTATAAAAAACAATGTAAACATATAGAACATGACAATAATAATGTAGGAATGGTCAATTTCTTATATTATTGGAATATTAGAGGCAAAATTTAATCAGAAGTATTTAAAATGGTCAAAGTGTCAATTATTTGTTTGAAAAGTTTATAGGAACAAGATATGAATTCATCCTATACGTCATCATGGTCATGCTCAAAAATTTAGGCATAGGCCTAATAATTCATTACCACATCGGTTTAAAAACAAAGTCGCATTTTGCTGGAAAGCAATCCCAAGAAAACAATAGATCATAAGGTAGATCTGGTGGGAATGCACACAATTTTTGGCGTTACCGCCGCGGGGTTAGTATTCCCGCATGCCGAATTCCTGTTAGCGGGAATGCACATGATTTTTGGTAATACCGCTAGCGGAATTACGAAGCGGAGTTAACATATCCGTGTGTTATAATAATAGTATAAATGTAGACGGAATTGCTTTACCCGCTAGCAGGAATGCACACATTTTTTTTGTATTGCCGCATGAAGCCTACGGTACTAAGCCGAAATACAATTTCGTGTCAAATGTTTAAGTTTTCATTGACAATATAGGCCTGATTCACAGATAGAAAAATAAGATTGGACAACTAACTTTGCAATATGGGTAGCGAGAATGCACATATTTTTGTGCATTACCTCTCCGCTAGCGGGATTATGAAGCGTCAGCGTATTTAAGGTTAGAATAAAAGTAGGCGGATTTGTTGAACCCGCTAGCGGGAGTGCAAATATTTTATTGTAGTTCCGCTAGCGGAGATGCGAAGCGGAACCGACGCGTATTTAAGGTAGAATAAAAGTAGGCGGATTTGTTGAACCCGCTAGCGGGAGTGCAAATATTTTATTGTAGTACCGCTAGTGGAGATGCGAAGCAGAATTATGTCAATTTTAATACCTGCACTAAGGGTCGGTTGTTTGGTTGCTATGGGTTGGTTGATCGATTTATTTTTTTTTGCTTGTCAGTTTTCTCAAACTACGATGAAAAATATGCGACTGTTTTGTTAGTTTGAAAAAAGTTGCGTTGAATTTATTTATTTATTTCAATTTTTTATTTTTTTATTTACTTATTTATTTATTTATTTTTTACTTTTCAAAAGATTTCAAAAGCTACGTTGAAAAAATGCGTGTTCTTTTGATTCTCATATGTCGGTTGTTGCTGCCATTGTCAAAAAGGACCGCTCGAATATTTTTCATGGCCGCTTGACAGTATCAGTCCACCCCTGTCTGAACTCTCAAGGTCGCAATATCGTAAATCGCTGCACGTTGTGACACTAGTGGCAAATTTGCCCGGTTTTTAAACCATAAAGGTGGAATATGACATTAAATTATATTTTTATAGAATTAATACGGGACTATGTTTTATTTACAGTGCTAATTATTTAGCTTAGAAATAGCTGTGAATGTGTAGAACATATCAGCACCACAGAACATTTTATAATGAAATTAAAGATGGAACAAATATGCGTGTCTCTAGACATGCTAGAAATACTCGGTCAAGTCGGGCTTTTTTATGACAGGCCGGCAAAAACATTACAAAATATTGCCTGATATACCGGGAAAACAAGCCGGTCAACATATTGTTTCTTTGATGATTTCTGAAAGGTTTGCTTCAAAACTTTAAAACAAACAAAGTAGTCTAGATTCTTTGTTTTAAAGTTTGCTTCAAAACTTTAAAACAAAGAATCTAGACTACTTGAATCACTAATTACAGAGACACAGAGCGTTTTCAGACCCCTACTATACGTGTAAAAGTATAGGAACGTTATTTGGGATAGTGCACCCTCAAGAGAGACACCCACTCTAGACCTTCAACTTAAACTAAATCAAGTTACAAACGTACTGGTGTGTTTTCTGAAACACAATCGCAGATAAATTGCTGTTATCAAGTACTAGTACCGAATTTGTAAATAAAAAATGCTACCGTTAACTGAGTTTTTAGAATGACCTAATTTATAGAACTATCAACAAACAACAATAAACCCAAAACATGTACATCAGACTTACAAATAAACAAATCTTAAGTCTCTTATTTGTCAATCGGACAAAGCAAAAATATAACAAATTAAAACAAAACATACAATAGAAAAATAAACTACAGCTAAATCCAACGAGGAATCAAGTTAATTTACTTTTTAAAAGAATAATAAACGAATGTAAACTTCTCAAATGCAAAAATAAGTACACATTGTCCTTAGAGTAGGCGGCTCCTTTTAAAAAGAAACCTTATATATAAGAGGCATAAAAATCACTTGCAACCTAAGACAAGAAATGCGCTTTAGTTGGTTTTATAGGGATAGTGGTAACATTTTTGATGCAAAGAAGATCCATAAAAGCGTTTCTCAAAGCAATACGCTTGAAAGTGTAGTTAACTTTAAGTGAAATTTGCATGTTTAAAGGAAGTATCTACCATGTTCCATAATGTCACATACAGCATCTTTACAACAAAATGCGACAAAAACATAAATGAAATAGTAAAAATACCTAACTACAATGTTTTTTTATTTTTTGTCAACGTTCCTTCTGTTTGTGTGTGTGTGCATTTTTGCTAATGTGAAATATGTATTTCAATTAAATTTATATTTCACAGGCTTCTAAAATTCAAAACCGTCACACGAAATTCAGTGGAATTCATGGATAATTGTTGATATTTCAAATTAATTCCAACAAGCAGTATTCGAAATACTCGGTAAAACCTTCAAATATTTGTTTATATCCAATGAAATGATCAAACAAGTAATAGATGATCGGGCTGTCTTGAAGTAACACGGATGATAAAGAACCGCGACTGAATAAAATGGTCTTTGTTGTGATAGTTATGCACCTGATGAGAGCGTGTCACAGAAGCCTAACTTACAACTACCCGAAATGAATCTTTAAAATATGACCACATATATAATAACCGCAACATTTAGAGACAACGTAATTATAACCTAGGAATCAAATAAATAAACACATATGTTAAAATAAGTCTGTCGAAGATATTTACGTTCAAGTCGTCCAACATTACACAATAGTGCCTTATACTTTTATGTTTTACAAAATATCAAATTTCGCGACTTCGTTTAAATATCGCCAAAAATAAAATTAAATAAACTAACTAACTAACTAACTAACTAACTAACTAACTAATTAACTAATTAAACTAACTAATGTAAAATAGGCCATTGAGTTTTTTCGAAAGATACCATATAAATATCGTTCATTAAATCCACACATTAAATACACGGATAACCAAATAATGAACATTGTTAAAAGAACCCTTTTTTAAACAGATTAGAATACGATTCCCTAAAATGTTGTGCACTGCACGAACATTTGCCAGTACTCCTAAAGGAATACAATGGTGTATTGGAGACTGACACAGATTGTTTTTATCACACATTTAAGTTGCAAATACTTTTCTATTTTATGCAACATTGACAATTTGGTCTGTAAATAGAAACATTTCCTATCCAACTGGTAGTGAAGAATTCTGAAAATTAAGATAAAACACTTTAAATGTTGTGCTCTGCACGTAAGTTTGCTAATATCCCAGGGTACACTAGTATTGAAGAGAAACTAGTTGCTCTCTAAAACACATATCTGTTGCATTTAATCTACTATTTAAAGGGACAAGCCAAAATTTCAATTGGATTAAAAACTTATGGAAATACCCTATTTAAGTAAAGCTTAAAAGTTTAGAAAAATCCAAAAAGTACAAACATATACACAGAAATGATTCACACAGAATCTAGGCCAGTTCCTTTAAAGGGCCGAGTTGGCCACAGACTCCAGGGAGATATATGTTTGGTAGTAACCAATTACAAATATTGGAAGGAATTTACTGTTGACATTTTTACAAGGATCAGGGGTTTCCATGAACTCACAGACACTTTTTACAGACAAACAAAAATAGAGAATAAAGGTGACAGGGTCAAATCTTTATGACCACTTTGGGCATTCTTAGTTTACAAATACTAATTTAGTTTCCATATGTTGAGGCAATGCCAACAAGTTGGCCTGGTCAACCAGCACGGGTCTTTAAGCCAAATTGATTACTTTTAGATATAAATTAGACACAGCCAATTTCCTCTAAGGACAGATACAAATGTGTCACTTACCTGCTCTGCCAGACAGAGATTCTAACACTTTCTTACTGTACTTGAAATTACCAAACTCCAATCCCCAATACATGTATGCTAGATGTTTTTTGTTGCGTCGTGCTTGTTAGCTGGTTGACCTACTTTTTTCGAATTTCCATTTTCAGGTATTTTAAACAGAGAGATGAAAGCAAACATATTCAACAAGTTATGTTTTGAACTTGAACGATAATATGATTTAATATGATTTTTGCTGGTCAAATGTTTTATATCCTCGCTAACTTTTGCAATTTGCAAATTATGGCAAGTTTTCTATATATCATATTCACTTCATTCATAGAGTATGGTCTATATCTAACACGGAAATATGCACAAGACAGATCAATAATTGTTATGGGGTTCAGGCAAGAGATAGAACCCTTACATTTTTTACCCTTTAAAAACATGTTCAAAGTTGTAGTTAAGCAATCATACCAAATAGACTAGAAGCAGTCGAGACGTTCCCAAGTGAAGTTTTAAATCGTATGAATATTCTAGACAAAGTTCCTGCAGCCGTTTTGGAGAAAAAATAAACTGTATTAGCTACCTCTTTCCTATACATTATTAAATTAAATTTGTAGTAGTCCAGTCAAATTGCATTGAATGGTCAAAATAATGAGAACAGAAATGAAACTTCCACTATGCATTAGCTGAAGGTGTTGGAATTAATATACAAAACAGTTTACCAAAATCAACCCTTGGGAAATATTGGAAAAATCTTATTTTTTAAATGGCCGCCACATGCACCTAAAATATGCTAAACCATTCTGGAAACGATGTATTTGTAAAAAAACACATATGCAAATTTGCAATATTTTAGTAAATATTATAGCTGTGATTATATTATTATGCTTACATTCTACATTTCTGGTATATTTTACAAAATGGCCACCAAAATGGATGCAAAAAGCAACTATTGTTACAGTATGTAATTTGTCAATATCATCTACAGCAAAATATACAGCGTGTCTTCTTGATGCATCTTAAACATGTTAAATAGACCCTGACTGCATATTTGACTGTTTTGTATCTTACTTTGTCATGATTCAAAATGGCTGCCAATCATCCAGTCTTTAATTGTATTTATTAAAAGATAAACTATATGAATGTTATCATGTGTCACAGGCCCTATCCTGATTTTAAGACATACAATTTTATTAATTGAGTTTAAGTAGAATTGGTCTGTTTGTTCTTTCAAAGCCATTTTATATCACTGTATTAATGGTTTTATATCAATTTTGACGGTCATTTTGATTTTTTAAGGACGCCATTTTGAATTTGGAACATATAGCAACAAAACTAAGAAGGTGGTTGGTCTGTTAGTAACCTGGTTCCCGGTAAAGCTGTCTCTAACCGATCATTTTGAAAAATTTGGTTTTTCAATGCTGGTTTAATATGCCCCACTAAATCAAATTATTTTCAACGGCAACATTCATTGTGGACCTTGTTATGGGCGTTACTTTGGATTTGAAACATGTTAGCAGCAGAATTTTGGAGGGGTTTATCTGCCAGAACCTTCAAAACCACTTTCCATTATTTTTTTTTTAAACAAAGAAGGTTTAAATATGCCACTCTAACGTATTTTGTGCCTCCAAACTATAATCTGGCGGCAATTTTGGACTTTTTATGGGTACCATATTGGATTTGAATCATGTTAGCAACATAATATTTAGACAATTGGATCTGTTGGTATCCCATTTTCTATCATTTATTTCGAGAAACATATTTTCTTGGGTGATTTTGGTGGCCATTATGGGCCTTTAATGGGTGGCATATTTTCCATTGATTATTTTGAAAAAGGTTAACAGTTTTAATGCTATTTTAATGCATTATTTAATCTCTATTGAGTGACAAAAATGAGTTTTGATAGCAATTTTGGACTTTTTTATGGTGTGCTTTTAAGATTTAAAAACAATTGAGTGAGAAAGGGGGCTGTTGGTAGACTAGGCATCATTTTTATCGATTATCTAAAAAAAGAAAGATGTTTTAATGCTGTTCAAATGCCCCTCTTGAGCGACATAATGCCGTACTTGAGCGACATAATGATTTTAGGTAGCCAATGTTGGAACTTATTACGAACGTCATTTGAATTCTGAAACATGTTTGAAATAAAACATAGGGAGGAATGGGTCTTTCCTACCCTCATACCCATCTTACATCGATTATTTTAAATACCTAAGGTTTTAATACTGTTTAATGGCATTTTTATCCGTTTTGAGCGATAAAATAGTATTTAAGTGGCCATTTTGGACCTTTAATGGGTTCCATTTTGAATTTAGAATTAGTAAATGGCAAAATTTAAGGTCAAAATTATAATCAATATGTTTCTTTCTCTTAATTTGTAAACTTTTCAATTCAAATATGCTTGTTTTTATCGATTTCATGAATATATGCTATTTAGCGGCCATTTTGAATCTAAAATATGCATTTGACATGATTCAATTTCTAAACATGTATTTGCTATTGTTAAAGACACCATTACACAATGATAATTATGCATATTAAGTTGTTTAAAAGGGTTGCTGTAAGCAGATTATAGCAAATATATGCTATTTTGGAGGCCATTTTGTTCTTCTCATTTTTCCCATACTTCCCAAAGGTTGATTTTGGTAAACTTTTTTTTGTATATTATTTCTGACACCTTCAGAAAATGTATAGTAGAAGTTTCATTTCTCTTCTATTCATTTTGACCTTTCAAGCAAATTTCAGTTAATTTTACTGGACTATAGGTGGGTATAACGTTGCAGCCGGTCACTAAAAGTGTTGACCCAATTGTGCTCCTCCAGCGTCAGTTAAAATTAAACACGTGAACGAGAGATTCAAAAGAAATATTTATTTACATCGTATACTACTATTTCTTCAAAAACCGTTGGAGTTCAATATTGTAAATATATAAATGTTTTTTTAAATTCCTTTATAATTTGTGTGTGTGACTTAATTTCGCCGAATCAAGAACATGTAATTTTCCATAGTCCTCATAAATCACCTGTCATATTGCCTGACTGTCAGTAGGCGTCGAAGCGCCGCAAAATGGCACCCCTTCTACTTATTGGATCAAAGAGCATGTTCCCACTGAAGTCTTTGATCCTACATCGAGTCCACGACCCTAGATCTGAATCCACATTAAACAGAGTGGGAACAGGTTATATGTGGTCTCGATCCTACATTAACAATGTGGTCTCGATGTGGGGTCGAGACTACCAAAATTAGGTAGTCTCGATGTAGGGTCAAGCCCAGTGGGAACACTACACACACATTTAATGTAGGGTTAAATAAATTATGTAAACAATGTGAAGGTCGTATACAAGTAAACATAAAGCATACATGTATGAAAGTGTTTGATAGTCAAAACTGCTGTTCTTAGGGACAGAGAATTTGATCAAAATTGCATTTAGAATTATGATTCTCTTTGCAAAAGCTATGATAGTCCTTTTGACTTTTGAGTCACAGTAAGAAGAAGTAGAAATATGAACAGTTTGTACTGCATCCCGGGTAGGCATATACGGACCGGCCGGCCGGGCTCACGTAGCGGAAGACATGCATGATACGTGGCGGCGATTTCCTCATAACACAGCTGTCTGATTCTCCGTACACACGTAATGGTAAAATACATTTTCACATTTGAGTGAAAGTCCACGTACGATGTATTTCAATGTGACTATTTATTATGTTCATCATTAAAAAGACTGCAGCTAAAATATACCTTAAAATATAAATAATACAACAAGAATATGTCTGATAAATCGTAAATTTATTCTGGTGCATAATTGCTAGCTAGTGATACAGATAGACCATGTTTGTCAATTACAACATCCGGGTATGTGGACTCGACCTAGCATTCAGTCAATAGGGAGTTTGACCTAGGATTAACAGTGCAGTGGGAACATGAATCAATGTGGACTCGATGCTGGGTCAGGATATAGGGTCTAACCCTACATTAGCAATGGGAACACACCCATAGTCTCCGGCTGCTTTTTAGACTCGTTGCAAGTAATAATTATTTCCGTATGATTTCTATTTGGTATGAATTCGTTCATGTCTTGTCTTATTGCTTACAATTGTGAAACGTTTCTTGCAATAACTACATTGATATGGTTTCTCTTTAGTATGTATTCTCTCGTGTATTTTTCTGGAATTTTGCAATGCGAAGTATTTGTCACAATAATTACATTTATAAGGTTTCTCTTTTGTATGTGTTCGCTCATGTCTTATCTTACTGACTGCATATGCGAAACATTTACTGCAATAATTACATTGATATAGCTTCTCTAGGGTATGTGTCCTCAAATGGTCTGTTCGATTATGCGCATGTGCAAAGCATTTGTTGCAATAGCTACATTGATATGGTTTCTCCTCAGTATGTACTCTCTCATGTCTTTTCCTCTCACTCTGCCGTGAGAAATATTTGTTACAATAATTACATTTGTATGGTTTTTCTTTGGTATGTATCCTTTCATGACTTCTTTTGTGACCGGCTTCTGCAAAACAGGCCTCGCAATAACTACATTCATACGGTTTCTCTTTGGTATGTGTCCTCTCGTGTCTTTTCATGCTACCTGCATGCGCGAAACATTTGTTGCAATAACTACAATGAAAAGGTTTCTCTTTGGTATGTATTCTCTCATGACCTATCCTGTCATTTGACTGCGCGAAACATCTGTCACAGTACTTACATTGATATGGTTTCTCTTTAGTGTGTACTCGCTCATGTTTCTTTTTATCATCCCCTCGTGCGAAACATTTGCTGCAATATTTACATTCATACGGTTTTTCTTTAGTGTGTACTCGCTCATGTTTGTTTCTATTACCCTTTCGTGCAAAACATTTGCTGCAATATGTACATTGGTACGGTTTCTCTTTGGTATGTGTCCCCTCATGCTTTGTCTTATCACCCGCTTGAGTGAAACATTTGCTGCAATATGTACATTGATACGGTTTCTCTTTAGTGTGTCCTTGCTCATGTTCGTTTCTTCGATCCCGTCGTGCGAAACATTTGCTGCAATATTGACATTGATACGGTTTCTCTTTACTGTTAGAAGGCTTCCCAGTGTGCATTTTCTGTACAAAATGGCTGTTACTATAGTTACAGTTCTGGTACGGTTTCTTTTGAGCGTGAGTGCGCATCGATCCAAGCTTAAGCTTCCTGTCATTATAGTGGTATTTAAGCTTATGACGTTTTGCATGGTGCCTATAACCGTCAAAATATGGAAAACATTGTTTACAGCGTCTGCAATAATATGGTTTAAGTAACATATTTTCAGACTATTCGAATAATTAACTCATAGACGATGCAATCGCGGCCACTGGCTATAACCAGTACTATACCGGGTGTATATAAGAGTTACAGCATAGTAGCAATCCCGGAAGTCGGTTAGAAAAACCGAACAGGCTGACCATGACCTCTCCAATCACTGAACAAACAACAGGGGTAGTGGGTAGTTGGGTTGGGTTGCACTTCCTTTATTGTTCCAATCATTGTTTGAGTCCAGTGGCGCGCGCAGGAACTTTTGACAGGTGGGCCTAGACCCGAAGTTCCCCCGACTAATGAGGCGTAATGTTGGGTACAGTGTTTTATTTTAACTACGTTTAAGTATGACTCGTTCAAGAGTGATAGATATTGAATGGCATTTAAAATGCAAAACTTAGGACTACACTGTTTTTTGAAAGTCCGAAATGATAGCGATTATTGATTACATAAAATTAATAATCGACACAGCCTTCTAAATCACTATAAATGATATACTCCAACATACAATAACATATACCTAATTTCAATACCCTTTTGCACTTTCAAGTTATAGAAAAAAGAACTTTCAACTTTGCACCCCCCCAAATTTAACAATGTACAAAAAAGGTCCACACAAATTCGCTAAAGGACCACCAAAAGAACACCTAAAGCACCAAAACAAGTAAATGTAGGCCGTTCTTTAATAAAATACTACACAAAATGCTTGAAAACTGCTAAAAAAACTACTAAAATTAGTTTAGGATCGACCAAAATGAAAATTTTTCCTCCAAAAGGTCCACTTTTTGAAAATCCGCACCTCCATTGAAAAAATCCTGGCTACGGGCCTGGGTATCGATATTTATTACAAAGACCTACAGAATACCATGAGGCTCACCCATTCGCATGATACATACTACATTCGCATGATACATACTACATTCGCATGATACATACTACTTGCGCTAACACATTCGCATGATACATACTACATTTACATGATACATACTACATGCGCTAACACATTCGCATGATACATACTACATGCGCTAACACATTCGCATGATACATACTACATTCGCATGATACATACTACATGCGCTAACACATTCGCATGATACATACTACATACGCTCACACACTCGCATGAAATTTAATTATTACGCAGTAATCAAGTGTCATCTTGATTATTACGTAGTATTCAAGTTTCATCTTGATTATTACGTAGTATTCAAATTGCAACTTGATTATTACGTAGTATTCAAGTTACATCTTGATTATTACGTAGTATTCAAGTTACATCTTCAAGATGAAACTTGAATACTACGTAATAATCAAGTCGCAACTTGAATACTACGTAATAATCAAGATGAAACTTGAATACTACGTAATAATCAAGATGAAACTTGAATACTGCGTTATTACTGCGTAATAATCAAGTTGCAACTTGAATACTACGAAATAATCAAGATGAAACTTGAATACTACGTAATAATCAAGATGAAACTTGATTACTGCGTAATAATTAAATTTCATGCGAGTGTGTGAGCGTATGTAGTATGTATCATGCGAATGTGTTAGCGCATGTAGTATGTATCATGCGAATGTGTAAGCACATGTAGTATGTATCATGCGAATGTAGTATGTATCATGCGAATGTGTGAGCCTCGTGGTATTCCGTACCTACTAGTCAGAATATATGATACCTATTTGCAGTTCCATGGTAGATTTTGTTACCTTATCTGAACCCTCAATAATTATTGCTTTTATATACACTACTTCAACTTCGATTCCTAAGTTACATTTAGTTAAAAACACAGTGGTATATATGATGTTTCCGAATCTATCAAGCGGTGACTTTAATAAACATATGTGACCCGTTACATCAAAAGGTACAAGTTGTCGGCCAAGCAAGTTTCGAGATACAGGCCAATTAAGCTTGTAAATTATAAAGAAAATAATAAGAAAACAACCGTCTTTATTCATCATAACTTCGAAACTAAAACTTCAATTTTCACAAGCAATGTATCATTTTAAAGCTTATTTTGTCCTCTTACAAGTAACACAAAAATCTCAATTTTGTCCAAGGTAGACAACTTGTACCTTTTGATGTAACGCGTCACATATACACTTCCCTTTAATCTCTAAGGACATTCAAATTGTTTGTCTCTTGATCAAAATAAAAACATACAACGAATTAAAACAAAACATATTGGGGAAACTAAACTGAGATTTAATCCAGGGAGGAATTACGTTTGACTTACTTTCAAAAAGGAAAAACACTCGAATGTCCATACTTTCTGTCAATAGGATAAAATTGTCACAAGTACTCTTTAGAGTACGCGGCTGTTTCTTCAAAAGTGAAGTAAAATAAAAACAAACAAAAACAAAAACGATTTCGTCTATGGCACCGCTCTTTGATTGGTTCACTTATTATCACTTTTTAAAATAAATGCACTATTAGGCGTTTTTTTTTTGAAAATTAAATGTCAAGTTCTTGGTGTGTTTGTTTGTTCTTTCTCAAAAAATGCTCATTTTGATTAAAACATATCATTTTCAACCCGTATTTTCAGATTTTGAGATTCCATTATTGGTCCTATTCATGTTTTGAAATGCATATTTTTAAAATTATATGTTTAGTATGTGAATTTATCATGAAGAAAAATTACTTTTGGTCTCCTGTATTTTATCCCTGTGTTAAATGTAAAAACCAAGGCTCATAGACCTTTGAATCCCGGACAGTGGTCTATAAAAATAGCGCCGTCAATATTGCGCATTTACCTATGAATGAACACTTTTTAATGATGATCAAACAGCGGTGGTGCAAAGTTGTGACATTTGAAAAAGTAAATCGAAAAGAGTTTAAAATAATTTTTGAAATTCTATTTCAACTTAATGGAAACAAAACAAAACAAAAATGCTTCTGAGAACAAAAATAAAGTTAAACGGCGTTTTTGTTTGGTTTATTTTTGGGACATGGTCCATCTATAACAGTCGCTTAATATATTTGGTATATAAAAACAAAGTAATTTATACAATTAAAAGAGTAAGAAAATAATAAACACAAAAATAAATAAATGAAAATAAATAAATAAATAAATAAATAAAAAATAAATATCAAAAAATGTAACCAACAAAGTCAAATGCAACACATTTCTTCTTTGAGATAACTCACCTGATTTATACAGCACAAGTCAACACGCAAGATCCAACGGAGATATGAAATGAAATTGAAGAAAACAAAAAGTTAGTAATTCAATATTAGATTAAGGTAAATACTTGTATGTACAAACATTGCCATTGAACATGACCAAAAAATTTTGATATATACAGTGCATACTCCTTGCATGGTTCATTCATAGGCATCCGATGTACATGGCCCAAAAACCCCAGTTGCCGGGTTCTGACATTTTCCACTAGCGGGGATGTCTGGGTTAGATCATGAATGGTAGCATTGGTTACCCTATCAATTCTCTTCATTCCGAGCATGATTCTGTAACACGAGGTCCCAAATGCATTGATCTTGCTTTCCATTGCCTTTGACTAGAGAATAATATTTCGACAAAATTCAAAATAAGTAGTTTTAAAAAGCAATAATATACCCGAAACCTCAATGATATTAAATCATGATACAGAATGTTTAACTAGTGACACTCCACTACATGATATAGATTGGTTTTTTTTATTAAAACAAATGTTTTTCTCAATATCGCAAATACTGATAATCGAACAGCAAGCTTCGTTGACGACGAATCCATTCTTTGTTACAGTTTTACAAAGTTTGGATTGAATTTTAACAACATCATTATTACAGGATTTAAAACAATGAAATGATGCTCTGTCGTAAATGAGATACAGAATGCCATGGCATAGGGCGTGTGCCAGGAATGTTAACAGAATGTTAAATTCGAACAGGTATTTTATGCCATGTGTACGTTTCAACGCTACACCTATAATGACACATTTTGACAAAACGTTAGTGCAGTGTTACTAAAGATCGAGATGAAACACACTAACTGTTGTGCACTGCACGTACATTTGAAAATACTCCCTAGGGTACACTTTTATATTGCCGGAGAGATGCAATTTGTTTTCCAAGAGCACATCTGTTGCATTTACGTTGCTATTTTAAGCAAAACTGATCCTGTTGAGTTTAAAATAGAAACATTCCATATCCTTAGGGTAAACAGAATATGTGTCACAAAACGATTAACATTGGCCTGTTTTCGCTGTATATGTTCCTGGCAGTTATTCCTTGTAATAGTTCGTTGTTGTTGTTGCTGTTGTTGTTGATGATGTAAGCTGATTATGCTTAGATTTTTTAAATTAAAAAATTAACACATTTTTAAGTTTTGTTTGTTTACAGAAGATAATGACAACACACGATGTTATTGCCAATATAAAAGTAAAACACGACACATCACAACGAGGAATCATTTTGTGGAAAATGTTTTGAAATATTATTATTTTTGTTTGTTTGTTTTTTCATATCAGTAATACCACGTGAATCAAAAAAAAATTGTGCACGTTACGCTGATTGGAGCCACTGATCACTGATCAGCGAAGAAACGTTAACCAGCCACTATTGAGAAATAGTAATCAAGTGAGCTATGGAGTATATGGGGATAAAGTATCAGGGGCCTGGTTTAGTTTTGTTACGTATATCAGAGTTGTAGTGCATAATTGTTTTAGTCCACTGTCAAAGTGACATAATCGGACAAAATTCGTCGGCAATATATATATATATACCGATTCACTTGATTCGAGCAAGTCGATAGTACGTTACTATTGCCCTCTAAAATAAAAATATCACCAGTAATTTTCTGGCATTATAAGGCGTTTAAGAGTAGGGGTCCATAAATATTTAGCAAGGTACGGACAAAGTGAAAAAATGAAGTTCATCAAATTTTATTGAAACTTTGGCAGGGTATAGGGCTTGGGCCAGAATGTTTGTGCTGCAAATATTAAAATCCCCCGTGTCCTTGTTGCCATGGCAACGCAATTCAAAATGCTACGTACAAGGGGAAAATGTACTATTTTACGGTATTTTAAAGAAAAAAATAAGGTAAGTTTGTAGTACTGACACATACTCATGTAACAAAAATTCATATCAATGGTGGTTTCACTATAAAGTAACATTGTTCAACTCTACATGACAGGTGTTGTCAGTTCCATCAGCACTTCTTTTAATGCCCAATCCTACATTTGAAAAATTCCTTTTTTTACTATTTTTCCCAACCTTATTTTACTACACTTTTCAAATGCCACAGCAGCCATGGTAGTGTTTTTCAAAAAAAGTCTTGGCAAGGAATTTAATCTTCATACCTTTGGTAAAACATAAATAGAATAAAATAACTGGGATAGTTGGTCCTTTTTGTTATACAGATTTAACAAAACTTGCTATTTTCATGAAAATTCAGTACCAAATTTTACCATGCTTCAAAACTAAAAGCAAAAAGGAGTCAAGTGAATCTTATAAGGGTGTCCAGCATCATGACTCACATGAGGAGTCACATTGGCTCTCACTAGGAGTCACATTGACTATCATTAGGAGTCATGTTGACTCTCATGGGAGTCAATGTGACTCCTCACGAGAGTCATGGATGTTGGACTCTAAAAGAAGTCAAGTTGACTCCTAAGTAGGAGTCACCTCAACTCTTTTCGGAGTCATCTCAACTCTTCAAGTGACTACTGAGGAGAGTCATGATATTTAACTCCCCATGGGAGTAAAGTGACTACCCAAATGGAGTCAATATTGACAGAGTCAGCATTTGCTGGACTCCATTTTGGGAGTAACCTTGGGGTCAAGTGACTCCCCAAATGGAGTCAATATTGACATAGAGTGCTTGACTCCATTTAGGGAGTAACCTTTCAGTGCACTTAAAGCCAATAGGGAGTCAAGTAACTCTTAAAAGGATGTCCAGCATCCATGCCTTTCACGAGGAGCCACATTGACTCTCCTGATGAGTCACAATGACTCTCATGAGAGTCAACGTGACTCCTCATGAAAGTCATTATACTGGACTCAGGAAAAAGAGTCGAGCTGACTCCTAAGTAGGAATTACCTCAACTCTTTTTTCAGAGACATCCCAACTCTTCAAAAGAGTTTAAGTGACTCCTTTGGAGGGTCATGATATTTGACTCCCCATGGGAGTCAAGTATGGGGAGTCAAGTGACTCTCCAAATGCAGTCAATATTGACATAGAGTCCAAATTTGCTGGACTCCCTTTTGAGAGTAACCGAGACTCCTTTTTGGCTTTCTGTGTACCCCCTTTAAAGATGTCAATAAATAAATGTTTCTTGGAACGAAGAACATTAAATGTGAGGACCAAGGTGGAACAAATATCGTAATTGGTTGTTTGAGTATGTGGTTCGAGAAATGACAAAGTATAGACTTCATTTGTGATATGTGTATACAGTGATCAATTATGTTTAAGGTCAACATTTTGACCACAGATACATAATAAAGACACATTACAAAAGCCAGTCAACGTGACTCCCCATGACAGTCATTGATGCTGGACTCTAGAAAAAGAGTCGAGTTGACTCCTAAGAAAGAGTCACCTCAACTATATTTTCAGAGTCATCTTAACTCTTCAAAAGAGTTTAAGTGACTCCTTTGGAGAGTCATGATACACTGTAAAAACTCCGGTGTTAAATTTAACATCCAGTCGCCGACTGGATTCAATACAGGTCCAATCTGGAATGGTGTTGATTTAACACCACCTTGGTGTTATTTCAACACTTTTTGGTGTTGAAATAACACTTTTTGGTTTTGAAATAACCTCACAAAGGGTGATGAAACAACACCGGAAAGTGTTAAAATTACACCACAATGGTGTTAAATTAACACCGCCCCAGATTGGACCTATATTGAATCCAGCCGGTGTTAATTTAACACCGGATTTTTTACAGTGTATAAGTGACTCCCAAATGGAGTCAATACTGAAATAGAGTCAACTTGCTGGACTCCCTTTTAGGAGTAACCTTGACTCCCTTTTGGCTTTCAGTGAGAAGGTCCCTCGATCCACAACAACCCTCCCCTTTATGAAGTTTTACCCAATGGGCAGTTTTGACCAACAGCTAAACCTATGAACTCACCACTGTTCATAGTCTTAGTTATGTATAAGTTATGATGACATAATGTTACTATGGATCGTACTTTAGAATTCCAAACTAATGTATCTTACTGGGTCAAGACTTGTGCACAAGATTGTTCAATATTGAATCAAAACAATTCAAAAAGAACATGTTTTACCTTAATATCTGTCGGCCGTGTCCAGGCCCGTAGCCAGGATTTTTTCGAGCGGGTGCGGAATTTCCAAAAGTGGACCTTTTGGAGGAAAAAAATCTGTTTTGTTGACCCTAAACTAATTTCAGTCACGGGTTTCAAAAGGTGACAACAACCAAAATGAAAATTTTCAGTAGTTTTACCAGCGTTTTGTGTAGTATTTTATCAAAAATCGACCTTTCAGCGCGTATTTTGTGGTTCTTTTTGAAGGACTTTACTTTACTTTTTTTATACATTGTCAAATTGGGGGTTGCGACGCCCCCCGGCGCAGGAGGCATCTGTACCAGCCGGAACGCACGGGGTCGTTGTTTACGTGCCCGTAGCGGGAAAATTTTATCGGAAAATGTTTTTTCAATTGAAGGTTAT
>JXSR01S004369.1:112072-122761 GCA_000969725.1 Ophiothrix spiculata
GTGACACTGGCCGATAATTGGAAAATATATCATGTTCTGCTTTTTTATAGATTGGTACCACTTTTGCAGTCTTTGTTTTTTCTGGAACAATGCCTCAGCCCCTTTTCTGTCTCATTTTCTTATTATCTAAGGGTGTATTCCGATCTGGTGAAAAATTTAATATACTTTTTCCTTTAAGGATTACCACTTACATAAAGCAATTGTAAAATTTCATTCCTTTCCCTTGAACCAAATTAATGTTACGGGCAAAAATATGCATTAGAGTGACCCATTGAAACCTAGATATTTATTTTTGTTAACAAAATATTTGGGTAATTCAGCACTTTTTTGACCATATCTCGTCAACAAAACATAATATGCCCGTGAAAATTTATAGAGATTATGAGAAAAAAATATACTCTCTCATGTGGTATCAAAAGCTCCAATTTGGTGTTGTGAGTGAAAGTGATCGAAACACCTACAATATTTAAGAAATGCATCCTGACAAATAACAGAAGAACTTGGCTGGCCGTTGTGAAATAGAAAACATTACGTTTCTTAGAAACATTGTAAATTGGAATTAACTCTCGTCTACCCAGGCTATTTTTTGCAACACGTCTACCTGGGGGGGGGGGGGATATTTTCACCTCTAATTTTTTAGAACGGAACCATCTATGAACTTGGTTTTCTATCAATATATAAGTATTGTCCAACGATACCAAGATTTTAAAAATCGGCCAAAGCGTTACGCAATTATGACGGCATAAATTTTGATCGGATCGGAAAATCAGTATTTGGGCAAAAACTGGTCACCAAAATTACAATTTTGCTATAAAATTTTCCGGGGCTTCACCAACATCCCACCCTCCCAAATAGATTTTTTTTTTTTTGGGGGGGAATCACCAAATCGATCGACCCTACTTGTAATGTTCGCCCGACAGCAACCTAAGAGGTCTATTTTATATAATTGTTTATGCAAATGTTCCAAATTTTAAAAAGCTTGATGGGCATCAGCTTTATAAACATAAAATGCAGAAATTCTTGCTCTTCATTACTTCCTGTACTGATTGGAGGGTTGTAATTTGATTCTACAATAACAAAATCTATGTTTTTCTCAATCAGCGTCTTCCACAAAATCAGTGCTATCATTTCCGTAACCGAGGGTATTATTTTTCAGATACTGCTACGTGTAAAAACAACTATATGCTGTTACCATTTTCTGATATGAGTGCTTGATTTTTCTCGAGTGACCTTCACACGAATGAACTTAACAGAAGAAATATAAATTTTGTAAAATGATCTCGATCAAAATTGGTTGGTTCTTGGTTTTAAATCAAATTGTGGGATGTATGCAATAATTGATGTCAAAAAAGTCCCGTGGACCTGGCAAGTAAAATAGATTGAGATTATTCCAATCTGAGGAGAAATAATTGTAATGTGAGCCTACAATAACAAAGTATAACATTTCTTCCAAACTACTAGTATAATAGTGTAAGTGTAAGAGATCACTTCAGAGACTTGTCGATATTCATTACAAGCACACTATCCTCATAATGACTGCTCTCCATTTATAGCTCCCGAGGTTAGTCTATCAATAGAAGCAACCGTTCTAGTGTTTGGATATGGTTGCGTGTTGAAATTGCACTTGTAGAAGTTGGTCGTCATTTCAACCTACCAAGAGCGAAAACTCGTATTCTCCTTAGTAAAAGTAAAATTTCAATTTGTGTAAACTGCTTTTTAATATTTTTAACCCTTTTTTAACATTTTTAGTTTGACTTAATATACGTATATGTGACTTAACATAATATAGATTAATTAAAGATTACAATATCCTTTTGTAAAATGCATCAAATTGTGTAAACTGATGCAAAGTTTTTTTTTAATACACTACAAAAATGTTGCGCGAAATACGTTTAGTGTTTGTTGTTTAAAATGTTGAGTAAAATTCATGCAACATATAATGAAAACTGGTTTTTGAGTGAAAATATTAAATCTGCACAACGTTGTGCAAGACGTCAAATTATATGTTTGTGAAAACAGTTCGGCGCATTTGAATGTTTTTCTACAACCGTTGAATAAAAGAATGATAAATACTGCAACAGTTGTCGAATGTTAGCCACGCGAATGGGTTTCTTAGTTAACACTCGGGAATCAACCAGCTATCATGGCGTCCGCTGTATATAAAAGAGCTGCTCAGAGAATCGGCTTATAGAACGTCTTGAGGAGGTTCTATATTTTATATAATGTCCACAACTAGTACTTAAACTAAATGTCTTGCTCTATTAATTTCACATGGTCTATGATAAGACAAATTCCTCTAGTTTATGTACAGACACGTACTTGTTTGTTACTAAATTTGCCATGAATTATTTACCCTTCAACATTTTAGTGGTATCACGCTTTTACATAAAATATTGTATATAATTTAAAAGGCTGAGTTTGAGAACTGGGGTAAGACAAATGCTTTCCGTGACCAAAACATGGGTTATGGCTTATGATTCTTGACAACAGCTATTGGAAATTGATTATCACTTCTATCTAAAATGGAGAGAATTCCTTTAAAGTCTTACAGACTGTTATTGGTGTGTCACCTTTTCAGAGATTAACAAATCTTTTAAAGTCATTTTAAACACTATAGTTAGATTAGCTAGATTCCACCTAGAATTAAAAAACTTATGGAAATACTGTAAATATAGCTAAAAAGTATAGTAAAATAAAAAAATAAAAAGCTGCCTACATTTACACACAAATGGCACAAATTGAGAGAGAACTAATTTGCAATATATCGTTCGTTCTTTGATGGTGGTGTGAGTATCCTGTCTTTCCTAAATCCTAAATTTGTACCTCAGATAGATTTACCAGATAAAATATCAAACAAAGCTCCTAGATAATTTTAATACATATATATTAAAAGAAAAACAATTTCAGCAAAAATAATTTGTTTGGCCATCACAGGTGTAGAAACAAGATTGTCTTTAAGTTTTCAAACAAAAAACACTTTTTTTACACCACTTTTTTTCGCCGGCGAAAAAAATTAAAGTAGGTAAAGAATTGCAATTGTTCTCCATATTCCTTAAAATCATGGAAAACTACTTGTAGGTTATATTACTATAAATATGTTCCATCGATTAATTTGAGGTAAAAACATATAGAAAATAAGTGGGAAGAATATAGGCCAGTCCCTTTAATATGTGGTTTAGGGTGTTTGTCATTAATACAACTTTAAACTACGATCATACATAGCATGATATATGTATTATAGAAACAAAAATACCGGTACTGGTATATAGCGGTAAGATAGGCATGTTTAATGATTTGCGTAAGTTTGACTTTTAGCATATAAGTATTAGCTTCAAAAGTGTATTGTGAAAACAACAATAATATTGGATGATCAAGGACAAGGAAAGCAAAATTAACCAAAACATTAATTACTAGGTACGAATTACTTATGACCTTTCATATAATTGGATAAAACTCCTTAATCATACTTCGGAGATGGGTAAAAGAATATTTTTTCTGATTCATTGTGATTAGGTTTTTTAAAATTGTTTTTAAAGCGCTTTAACCAATTTTGAAATGTTACCCCTGTTTTGGCAGCCAGTTTGTTTTATTCAAATTAATCACTGTTCCACCAAGTAGATTTTTGTAGATTTTTGATGTGTTGTTGTATATGTTTGGCTGATATTATCGTGTAAATATCATAACTTTTACAATTGTTTGACGCATTTTTTTTATTAGCCTAAAATATAATCTTACTATCACCGTTATGGTGTCAGGAATGGAGACAGGAAAAGAAATCTATATACTATAGGAATTTTTTTCATTAAAGCACATCGTGACCCAAAGGTCAAATTACATGCAATTTTACAATACAACTTTGAATATTAAAAATGGTACATTTATACAGATTACTCATAAAGGACATGGAAAGTATATACAAATAATTATAACATCAATTAAAAACATTGACATTTTAAACTATGGCAAAGAAAAGAAGGGTGATCAATATTGCACTTGGTAAAAACTAACACCAGAAAAAAAAAATCAGCCCGTATATTGCACTGTCGCTATAAATAGAAGATAAAGGATCATTCATTTAACAATTCAATAAAAAATGGAACTGGACTGTCCTGAAAACGCTTAGTTTTTGTACGCAATTTAGATATTTAGTGAATATAAAACATGATGTTTGCATTAATTTATAATGTTTTCAATCAACATTAACATCCATATAAATGTAGACAAAAGTAGTATTTTATACTTAAGTTAACATTATTTTTATAAACTCAACAGCTATATTATATTGTTTTTGTGCTCAGTTTTGTGATTAACCATACTAACATTGAACCAAACAAGAAATTGTCGTTCTCATTAATTTACATCTCAGGGAAAACTCAACTTAGCAGTGTTGTTTTATTTAAAAAAAATCAAGATTAACTTGAAAACATATGCCTCCCATTTCAATGATCATAAATATAATTAAAAGTTCAATGACTTGTTTTTTCTCAATACAAACTTTTAGTCAAAACTGTCAAAACCAATCTCCAAATAAGTTTGACAAGCAGTGTGTCCTTTGGTCCTATGCAAATGAAATTATAATGAGTAATGTGTTTTCCAGATCTCGCGATCGATATTTCAAAATTTTGGTCGCGAGATATTTTTTATTGACGTGACCTGACAATAAACCTGACTTTGGACCCTTATTATTTGAACAAGGAGAAATCAAATGCAAAGTGGGAACGTGGGTATGAAAATTTGGAGTTTTTCCTTTATAATGTGAGTGAATTTTTTTTGCTATTGGTAAAAAATGATGTATCATATGGTATTTTCTACAAAAATCAACAATTTTGAGCCTTTTTAGACATACCAATTTCAACCCCTACATCAATTTTGTTTTAGAAGATAAAACGACGTCAGTATGGTCGATTCCACTAGCAAAAATATGAAAACTTAGATTTATGAAATTTGGAAAATATATTTTGCCTATAAGACTTTAAAACTGAAGATAAAACAAGGAGAAATAAATACGCTGATATGTTGTACGAAAGATACCTAATATCCGCTCTTCATATTTGCTTTCGATTTGTTTTGCGAAAACCTGGCATCAAAATTTCGATAACAATATTCACTACATTTCACATGAAATGCATTTTATTTCAACAAAGCGAGCGGCCAGCGGTGCATTTCAAAACATTAGCTGTGAGCCTCTGCTGTGAGCCCTGCTATGAGATCAATGAACACTGCTGACGTCAGAGGATGACCCGTCGGCACAAAAGGTAGTTGTTATCGAAATTTGGATGCCTGGTTATCTCAATACGAATCGCAGGCAAGTATGATGTGCCGATATTAGGTACCTTTCATACACCACATCATCGTATTTATTTCTCCTTGTTTTATCTTCAGTTTTAAAGTCTTATAGGCAAAATATATTTTCCAAATTTCATCAATCTGAGTTTTCATATATTTGTTAGTGGAATCGACCAAACTGACGTCTTTTTATCTTCTAAAACAACATTGATGCAGGGGTTGAAATTGGTATGTCTGAAAAGGCTCAAAATTGTTGACTTTTATCGAATATACCATATAATGCATCATTTTTTACCAATAGCAAAACATTCACTCACATTATAAAGGAACAACTCCAAATTTTCATACCCACGTTCCCACTTTGCATTTGCTTCCTCCTTGTTAAAATAATAAGGGTTCAAAGTCAGCTTTATTGGCAGGTCACGTTAAAAATCACGGCAAGGTCGATTGATTATGTCATGAATATACATCGGAGAGAAGAGGGCGTAATATTGTCACCTGCCGGTAGACTGCAAGTAGAAATAATGCCCAAGTCACAAGTACCTTTGAGGAGAATCATTACATTCCCCCCTCTTTTAAAGTAGTCCCTAAATATAAATTAATTCAAATTTATTTCTCACAACTCATGAGAAGTTGTATGCCAAACTGGACAAAATAAATACATTTTGAACATAAGTGGCGATATTTGTTGTAACCATAATAAAATTTCTAATAAAACTTTTAATAGAAATATTATCATATATTCAAAGTGATTTTACTTATTTGACTGATGTTTGTAACCAGAATATCTTTAGTGGTGCCCTTAACTTAATAATAATATTAAAATCCTCTTTTCACACAAAATATTTCTAAGGCAAGTATATTTTATCATAAAAATGTAACTCAACATTACTCCTTTTCTATCCCAACCTCTTTTAAGGTAAGTAAAACGACTGCAGATACAATTCACATCTAAGACGACTTTATTCTATTTCAGCCGGATGCGTTGTCTTTTTTTAAAGACAGTTCTTGTTGTAATTGCGTTTTAAAAGCTTCAGTTCTATTCTATGTTTGTTTTAAAATAAAGGTATGCTTGACAAATTTAGAAAATCTTCAAGCTTATTATTGATATGTATTTTCTTTAGTCTAAAAATTGTTGCTATGTCCAAGAGAAAACCACTAATTTACACTGGCACTTCCCTTTTGCTGGTGTAAATTAATGTGTTTTGCTTTGAAACATGCACATTATTTGACCAAAAGGAAAGTAGACATAGTCATTCTAGTTCTGAGGGAAGATGTTCAGGAATCTTGCTTTCTTGCTACCCTTACCATATAATGAAGAGAATTACTTAGTTTAGGGTAATTATACTATTTAAAATGATTGTTTTCCCTTTTCACATGTATTCACAATATCACACTAGAGGATTAAAATATTGATACAAATTGAAAGAAGTACCAGGCTTCAAAGGCATCATTAATGTGTAATGTTTAAAAACATCATAAACGTGTTACAGAATCCACTATTTATATAGACAAATGAGTATTTAAAAAGTCAAGTAAAAAAATCAAAATCCAATGATTTCATAAAAGATTTCAATGTATAAAATAGCATATCTTATCCTTGTTCGTTACTATAGCTCTCTGACACGATTCCTAGTATTAAGGTACCCAAGTTCTTATATGTACGTGAAGACAATTTAATCAAGATCTATTGAATAATTTACCAACTGCAAGGTTAACAGACATATGCATGAAGATTTATGGAGAAAATTAAATCTTGATCAGAGAGATTACGTTTCATCTAAGGTCATATTTTTTGAGGTCGGGCCCATTTGCGTTACATCTCCCTCACTTCATCCATACCTAACTCCTACCTGTTAATCGTTGATTAGAGTTAATAAATACCTTCATTTTGCTATTATTTGTAATTGATAATATAGACTAATACATTATCTTCAAAATTATGACATATCATACATTTATTGAAAAGTTGTGACCAAATTTGATGCACAATGTACATATCTCATCCACACCAACCACATGTATGCCTGTTTTCATCTCTGGCTAAATTAGCTTATTGACTTTAACTTGTGATTAGCGTTAATTTTCAACTTTATTCGGGATAATTCCAACTTATGTTTGATAAACAATAACTAGCCTTTAAGATATAAGATTTATGACATTTCAATGGATTTTTAAGAAGATATGACAGAACAATTTATGCACAATTTTCATGATCCCTCCACCACACCCGCCTCATCCACACCCGCCTCCACCCCTGGCTAAGTAGCTTTAACAGGTCATTAAGCTTAATTAATCACTTCATTTGGGTTCTACTCTTAATTTCTTGAAAGTCAAATAAATTGTCTTTAAAATCACACAAAAATTATGACATTTCATTTGATTGTTGAAAAGATATGACACAAATTGATTAATAAATCACTCTCCATGTAACAAATCCACCTTTTATGGGTGCCCACATTAAAAAGCTTGACCCGAATTGATGTGTAGCTCATTGTGCATCCTTGTACTTTTTAGTATAAACAACTTTTTATCTTCAATTTATTATTTTCTATTAAATGAGCAACAACTGCGTTTCAGATTACTACTTGTTCAAGCGGTCTGGTTTCTGAGTGCTCAAAACAAACGTCTTAATTCAAGAGAGTGAAAAAAAAATCAGATTTATGTAAAATATTTTAAAATAGAATCTTCTGTTGTACATAAGACTGATGGAAGTCACTGACTCCTGTTCTTTCTTTCAGTTATGTGAATTTGGAAAGAATGCAGACATTGCCGTAATGATTAAATTTGTTTATCATTCCAGATTTAAAGAATTCACACAATAAACAAATACATAGTTATACTTAAAACAATTTATATTTCATACTTCAATTACAATCAGTGTGGGGACAAAATGGAAAGGAAACACGTTTTTAAAATGAAATGTGACAACATTTCCAATTGTAAAATGCAACACATTGCGAATCACATTGCGAATCACATTTCATGTGCTAATAAATATTCGAAAATGACACATGTAAACAGTTTGCTTCTACAAAATATTAATATTGCATTTATGATAACTGATGTGTATACAATATAGTAATATGTATAAAAATATGCATTAAATTTCAAGGATAGAAGTCGCTATAAATCAGGCAATTATAACTACATACGAGACAAATGAAGATGAGCTGTCGATATCAAACCAGTCATGTTGTCAGTCAATCGAGGAACTAAAGTAGTATATCTTTTGATTTTTTGTTCTCAACTATCTCTTGATTTATAAGTGTGCATCCTACACTTTCATGAAATTAAATTTCATTATAATTTATGATATATTTGTTAAGGATTGTGTTGTTGAAATTTTCACTGTGAAACTCAAATATCAGTAATTTAAGATGGATCAATCGTAAGAAAGCTTAGTAACCATATATATTTTTAATAATGGCTTTTAATGAAAATTCAACTTTGCATGTGTTTTCAAAAATCAAGTTTATTGCGTTTCTTTAAAAAATAAAGTTTGCAACCTTCATAGATCGGATATGATGCAACAGTGTTACACTGCAAATTCCGAATACCAGACGCTAGTGTTCTGTTAGGTTTCAACTGCATATTTTGACACTCGCGATACAGTCTTACTGCATGCTACCACTTCAAAGGTTCAGAATCAGAAAAAATATCTAAACATTGCTAATTTATATGTGTCCTATAGATGTGTAGTATTACACATATTTGACATTTCTTACACAAACATTTGAATTTGAACACATCAGACCCCACAGTTAGTATTCAATTTTGAACGTACGCATTCAAAATTGCAACTTTTGAACACCTTGGATGCTTGAACACCAGGCATATTATCATGTGCTTACTTTTTAACACTAATTTTCAAAATTGACATTTTTGAACACTAACTTTATGGTCTTTCGAAATTAGTGTTTAAAAATGTTATTTATTCCCTTATAAAAACTTCATAAACGTGTTACAGAATCCACTATTTATATAGACAAATGACTATTTAAAAAGTCAAGTAAAAAAATCAAAATCCAATGATTTCATAAAAGATTTCAATGTATAAAATAGCATATCTTAATGACCTCAACTTTCTACATATTTCATTTTTATTAAAGTTTCAAGCTACTGTTACGTGCTTTGACTCCACCTTGCCACAATTGCAAAATCGTATATGTAAAGATGTTTCTTAAATTATGGTTATATCATACATCTCTGATGGAAAATCCAAAACATAAAGAATGTCAAAAGCAAAGTTAATTTGGAACTTGTTTAATCATGCCGAAATTCATTGAATTGCAACAAAAGTAATGTGCTTTACGCCCGAGGGTTATTTTGTGAGCATATTTATTGCATATTTTTATTAAATTGCGATGGTCAAAGTATTAGGTCAACCTCTAGACAGGACGCTGCTTCATGTAACCAACTCACTTAAATTTTGTTAATTTTGTTGTGGGTTTGGGCAAATATATATAATTCTAAACACATTTTCAAAGTTTAATAAAGCAATAAACCGTGGACTTTCTCTAGGCTATAAAGGTTAGACGTGAAGTATATTGGTTTGCAAATTATGATGTTTAATATTAATTCAGTCCAAATATTTAACATTTCTTGATGTCGCAATGTCGGTGAAGATGTAGTATTGTACCAAAAGGCAAACAAACAAACACACACACCCCATACACACACACATGCCTTAAAAAAAACTTTCTAGACAAAAAATGTGTTTGACCAACATCCATATGAGCGTACATCACTCTCATGTGTTACGTAAGCCACAATTCGCCAACATGAATTTAATGTGACATCCTAGCTAGTAATCTTGAATGCAATATTGAGTTGCGCTGTCCCTGTGGTTGTTTAGGATCGATATGGCTGCTCTCTTACGCAACAAAATTCAATCGCATAGCTAAGAGCAGGGTTAACAATTGCGTGAATAACTGGGGCAATATTTGAATTTGCGTTTCGGTAAAACAAGCGGCGCATAAAAATAAACGGAAAAATTAAACCGACAACGGAAGATATTGAAACTAAAAGTCCTATACCAGACTTCCTTGAAAAACTATTTTGTGTTTCAGTTTATAGACTCGTGCACTGATAACCTAAGAAAAATGTTCTCATTTTTCATATTTCACATGCAACAATAAAATAGCAAGTGTCAGATAGAAACTACGTAGCATTTCAACATAAAGGCTATTCATTGTTCTCAACAAACATGTGTTGTAATAATCTGTTTTGTGCATTTTGAAACCTTTATGTAATTTCTATCAGCGTAGAGTCTATTTACATATTTTTTGGTAAGGAACGTTCGATTTGATTTGATTTGATTTTATTCAGGAATATAACATGGCACATATATAAAACATACATTATACAGAATTATCTGAAAAATGCTACATTACAATTACA
>JXSR01S004372.1:5842-24104 GCA_000969725.1 Ophiothrix spiculata
CTTCGCAATGCCTTTATCAATTTTTACCATTCTTTCATCGTTTGAAAGCTTAATTCAGGAACTATTTAGAAATTAATATTATTTGTTCGAAATTACTTCTGTTCTCACAATATGGCTTCCATCTTATTATTGCAGTTTTTTTGACTCGCGTGGTACACTACATGGTGATGAAAACAACTGATAAGTTAGGCTCAAAAATGCAAAAAAGCAGTTCTATCTCTCGAAGGTTTAAACATGGCAAACTTAAGATTTTAATTACTTTATACACTATGAAATTCTTTTGGGGCAATAACCTTGCATATATAAGAAATGATAACTTTAACTTTATTTCTAAAACCGAACATGCTATATGGAAATTCCCATGAAACTTTATATCGACTTCTTCAATGAATTATGAAATGAAATACATTGACATATCATAGACAAATAATACCCTGCCAGAAAACTACGCCTTTGAGAGAAAGCACTTTGATTTCACGAATGTAGTCTTTATCGGTTTGTGCAACCTTGTTTACTTACTAGCAATGCCTTTATTGGTGATATTGCTGATTTTATTCTTTCTCACGTTTGGCATGAAGGATTTTCAATCCATTTAAATTTATTTCTAGTAATGATTTTATTCAGCGCAATAATGCCTAGTGGCTTGGCGTATGTAAACCTGCTATCACATTGTAAATTACAATTTAATAGATAGAGATGGTTGTTCTTGGTATTATTAATTTGATTATGAAAATGCCAGACAGCATAATTGTCATTGCAATTATAAGCTTGATGGTAGAACCACAAAGGCAAAATATGTTGCCATTTCTGTTCGGCGGAACTCACAATTCGGATACGTATCCGAATTTGGATACCCACGCACATTTCGTATTCAAATTGTGGTACCCGTATCCGAATAAGGATATGGAGGGGTATCTGGATTCTGATACTCCTGTCGTGGCGCAGGAAACAAATCGATAGCGCAAGCTGGCAAGTACATGTAGATCATCTTTCTTGCATTTATGATAAATGTATCTGTGTAAATATCATTTTCATCTGTGCAATTATTATTTTCATCTGTGCAATTCCAGCGGAACAGCTTCGAAACATGTTCTGATAGCCTCTTATCACAGAAAGCAAAATAATTTGGCAATACTTTGTTAGAATTTAGATGACATGATGATAATGTTATTGACTATTATACATACCGGTATGGTGCGCGGCAAAGCTGAATATTCATTTCAGCTGATATCCCGTTTCAACTGTTTTTAATCCAAATTCAGATACGGGTATTCCAATTGTGATACGGAGTATCCGAATTCGGATACGTATCCGAATTGTGAGTTCCGCCGAACTTATTTATGCCAAGACTGAGGGTCAATTTATAGTTGGGCTCCAAACAAAATTTTCGCTACTAAACATTTTGTTGTGATGTCAAACATTTTTGTAAATTTTATTCATTTGTCATTTTTTTCTTCCAATGGTTCAGAATTTGTCCTTTTTTTTTTTTTTTTGCTAATTCAACCTCCAGTCCCGACCGCCTTTTGTCACAAAAGACTATATCACACTTATAAGCCGATATAATACTGCTTATCAGAGGACACATCTTTGTCATTATAATTATACCAATAATTACAGTCATAATGAATAACATATGAACTTAATAACTTCTTATTTCTAAATGAAGTGGAAACATCAAAATGCAAAGATATTAATCATTTTCAAATGTTGCCACACTTGATTACCTCGCTGGTAAACAAGCTCGATTGGGTCCCATCATGAAACATTTGATCAAATATGAATGCCAATGATCAGAGATATACTATGTGATCTAAAGTCACCTAATTGTGTTGCTGGTACATGGTAATTTCCATAAACAGTAGTTTTAAGGTCAATAGCCCAGGGTCAATAGCAGTGAATTACAGTTTGAATGATCCTAGATTCTGGTTAAGATTGTGGTATAAGGCATTTGATATTTACCTCTATATTTAGTTCAACCTGCCGTTCAAATTGATGCGCATCAAATTTTAAAAGGAAAATTGAATTTCATAGGTTTGCAAGACCTAACTTTCATGTTCTTATTCTACAGATTATACATGCATGTTATAAATGCTGTCTGCTATTATTTATCTTTAGTAGACACATTTTAAGATTTGGTTCAAAAATAGATATGAGTTAAAAACAGTTTAAAATGAAGAATCGTGACTAAACTAAGAGTATCCATATCCATATTTTTTAAAGAACTTGTTAAGAAATTGCACCATAGGCACAGATGTACTTTCATATACTAATACATGAAATTTAATTCAGGATCCCAATTTACCATAACAGGAAAATATATAATTTTAAGTTAAATCATTTAATCATTTAGAGGGTATCGTATCTAACAAAAACAAAACCACAGCACAAAAAGTCATGGGTGATAAGGTTTCCCTGTTAGTATAGATCTTTAAATATTGCTTTAAAGAATATGGATGGTGTTTGTACAAAAATTGTGTGTAATTATGAACTCTCCTGACTAGGAGAGAATTGTATAAGCATGTCCATGGAGATTTGACCAATTTTCTCATCCATTAAATTCTGACTCAATACTCTCTTTACAAAGTCAAGTCTTGATTTTGTTCAGAAATGCCCATTAATGCTAATGTCTTTCACTGTAATTTGATAAGTATTTAGTCCATGCATTTCAGAAATAGGTGAATGCTTCATTGACAACAATTTTTTGTACTGTTTGAATGAAATAAAGTTTTTGATTTTTGATTTTTTTTTGCATCTGAAAATGAGATCTTCAAGTAGTTTGTTTGAGTGGCTATGGTGAGACATGGGTGAATTTCAGAAACAATACCTCAATACTTAAAAATAAAAAGAATTCTGTTATGATTGAAATGTCTTACAATCACTTAAAGGTAATGATTTAGTGTACTGCATAAATAATTTTCTTATGGAGCTTTAAAAAATAAGTTAATGGTTAAATTAGTATATTGAAAGGCCTTATAATAAAAGAACCAGTTTTTAATTGTTAAATACAAGTATAGAATAAAGGATAAACTCTTTATGAAGAGTAAGACTTCTATTTATATATCCATACTAATTTTCTAATGGAACTTTCAAAAATAGGTGAATGGTTCAATTGATCAAAAGAAAGCTTTAAATGAAAATGCCTGTACATTAGGGCCAAGTTAGAATTGAAGAAGAAATGTGCCAGTATAATTGTTTTTCCTTCCATTTAATAGCATTTTAATGGAGCTTAATTGACAGTTGGTCTTATATGGAAATATTGTGTAACTTTTGGAAAATGATAAGTGGAAGGAATAAGTAACCATCCTCACAAACATCTAGTACAGTCGTCATTTTTCATTTTGAGCTATAGTATGAAATAAGCATAAAATTCCCCTCTATCAAAATTGTAAATTTTTGTAATGTTCTTAATATTCTTAAAATATTATTCTAGATGTCAAATTAGAAATTGGAAAAATATGAATAAAATGAATTTTGATGTACATTGGCTCAGTTTTGCATTTTCTGACTACTCATGTTTTGAAGAATCATAATTCCACTTTTTGATGTTTTATATGATCAAGACACAAAACTCACTTTATAAACCATTTTAGGAGAATTGTTATGTCATGTCTCTATTTAAGATTAAGTCATCAGTTTGAATTAGTATTGTTATTGCAGAAGGCCTGTGTGGTTAGGCTTTGTGTCAGTGGAAATTGCTGCTGTTTCACACTACTGTGTCACAATTGTTTTAAGTATGAAGGGGGACATTTTACAACAAGTAGAGTTGAATGTCATTTTGGTCAAAGTGGCACATCAAAGATGGTGGAAATAAGATGATGGAAACACCTTAGAATGGCTTGCAACAAAGCTATGCAAGAAACTTCATTGAAACAACCCATAACATCTAAATGCGCATTAATATTATATTGGACAACTATTCTCATACTAAAATTTTGAAACAAGTGTATCTATAATAGTACAATATCCTATAGTCTACAGGGTCAATAGCTTCTATTTTATCAACATTCATCTACCATTTTGAAAGTATTACAATTCATCAACAGTTTTGAAACTATTCAAAATCATCTATCATTTTGAAAGTATTAAAATTCATCTACAAAAAGACAAATTGGAAGTCATATTATTTAACTGAGATGTTGTGGGTTATATCATTTTGAAAATGGAAAGATTGTAACATCCAAATTTGTACACTATGGTATAGTGGGTATCACCTTGCATGTGTTTGCATGGGCCCTGGTTCAATCCATAGTGAGGCTAAATCAAATTCATTCGAAATTTTTGCCAAGTGACTGAATGAGTATGCATAGATTTGCAAAATTTTCTGTTGGTTTCATACTTAATAAAATATCATCATCAAGCAGAAGAACTTTTTACACACAACAGATACACCCTGCATCAATTATGATGAGATTCATTCATGTACGTGATACAAGGTTTTTTACAGGGTGTTCTAATCCTGGTTATCCACAACTTCAACTAGACTTCAAAATCTACAGCAGGTCAGTCCCAAGTTTTGAGTAAGTTGGCAAATTCTCTGTGTTCTAAAAGTTGAATTCCTTGTTCTTCCCTGTGATAAAAATATAAAGTGCATTTTCATGTCAATCAGCTGTGTAGGTATCTTGGGCCGTACAAAATGGCAAATGTACTGGGGATTCTAAGGATTATTTTAGTTGTCACATGAATTTCAGTCAAGGTATATTTATTTGTTGTTTTATTTTATGTTGTATAATAGTAAAAACTTATTCAATCTTATTTTTAAATGAAAATTATGTTTTCTGTGAATTTCCATTTTCTTCTTTATTTCCATTGTACTTTTCCATTTTCCTGAATCACAGAAAACTTTCGCGCTTGGTTTTGGGTTTGCACAATATATGAAATAAAAAGTCAATTTAGTCTTGTCAGTAATACTTCAATATGAAAGTACCACCTACCATTGAACTGACAGTATTCATATTGTTAACCTCCATTCTCAGCTTATTGACACATTAAGTGCTTTATCAGATGTTGCTTTTATCCTCAATCACAACACTCGATGTCACAGAGAAATATGTTGTTGAAATTGATGGGATGAACTTGGTAAAAACGGTGTCACTTATATGAAGGGTTTCTGAGATTTGAAGGTATATTACTGGGTATCAAATGATGACTTTTCTCTGAATAACTACACCATATCATGTTATTTTCAACATGAATTCAGAAATGTAAGGATAAGCACTATAGAGTATTTTAAAATGCGAACTTCCATACCGTTAATGAGTATCAAATGTTGAATTTTCTATGAATCCATTGACTTAATTTCCATGAAATTAAAAATCAATTTGAAGTACTCAAATTGTTTTAATAATAATCTAAAATTATCACTAAAACCACAGTATCAATTTTTCCAGGGAAGCTTGACATTTAATCAGTTTGAACCTAGATTATAGTTCACAACAAGTATAAAGGCCAAATAAAACATAGTTTTGTTGCCCTCTTCGACTGACCTCAAATCTGCCAAAAATCGGGTCCCATTTAAAAAAATATATAATACACCATTTCTAGTACAGAAACTCAAAAAATGTGTTAAATTAAAGAAAAATGATCTTGCTATGTCGTTTTTTGACTCTATTCAGGAAAAAAATCCCTGACCGACTGACCCAACTTTTCAAATACCCCAAAAAGGCAACACAATAATTTCCTTTTTTCCTAATGGTGTTATGTCATTAATATCAATCCTCTCTCTTCTACCACATTGGTTTTTATCGATGGAGGATGTGACAAAATTATACTGATTAATCAACAGATAAATGATGAGCTATGACGTCAAAGCTAACAAGTGATTCTTCTTGGAGTGTTTTGGAGACACCATTCTCATCTCGGCATAGTTTGATATTTCAGCTAATATGTGTCTTATGTTTTTGATATTGTCTTCCATCAAGGACTGGTTGATGAGGCTGCCTTTAGGGAGGGTTTGGTAATTTTTTTACGCCTTAATGTGAAACCTTTGACATTACATAATTATAAAAAGAATATGAATGTTTGTAAAGAACCCTGTCTCCTATCCTCCTCTTTTACATATTATGAAGTCCTATTATTGTAGATCATAGAAGTAATAAGGTTTTGGTTTTGTTTTCATTTCTATATTTATTCAGTTTTTGTTCAAAATTCTTGGCTCATTTGAGCCCATTTTACGGATTGCCTGTCAGTGATCAGCGATTATGAGCTGTTGATTTATGATGTCATCATTTGACGCAAATCTATAAAAAAAAAAAACACTGACCTAAAGCAATGGTTTATGAAGTGCACATTTTCAAATATATCACAATAAAACACATTATTACTTTATAATTGCTTGGAGGAACTTAGTATCTAAAGTATATTTAATTCCATTACCTTAAAATGATATGTTCTATTGTATCATTTCAAAAAATTTCCTCAGGAACATCAAAACATGATTAAGCTTCAACAGATCAATAGTTAAGAACAAAGTGTGTAGATATGTACCTGTTTTCCAATACAATATCAACTCAAGTCTCTTGACAGCAAATGCAAGTAGGTAGCAGATAGTTCTGGAAGACACCTTGAGGAGTTCTTTGACTTTTCACCAAATAAACATAACTCACTTGCTTATAGGATGCCTTATCATAGTGCATAAATATTATGAAATATGCTACATGATGAAATGAAAAAAGTAGTTATATCTCTCTAGGGTTTTAGCATGGCAAGCTAAAGACTTAAATTTACTTTTATACACTATGTAATTTTGGGGATTTTTTTAGTAATAATCTTGCATATAAGAAATGACAAATTAAACTTCATTTCTAAAAACAAAGATACAGTATGGAAATTCCCATGAAACTTCTTATTTGACTTCTTTAATGGATTATGAAATACATTTCACTATCATAGACAAATACTCTGCCAGCAAAATTACGCCTTTGTTAATAAGCTGACAGAATGCACTTTGATTACCCTGATGTAGTTTTGTCAGTTTGTGCAACCTTGTTTACTTAAGCAATGCCTATATTGGTGACATTGCTCTTTCTATACTTTCTTGCAGTTGGCATTAACAATTTCCAGTCCATTTAAATTTTTTTCTATACTAATGATTTTATTCATCGCAATAATGCCTACCGGCTTGGTGTATGTAAACCTGCCGTCACATTGTAAATTACAATTAAAGATAGAGATGGTTGTTCTTGGTATTACTAACTTGATTATGAAAATGCCAGACAACATGATTGTCATTGCAATTATAATCTACAATCAGGAAAAAAAGGCTTGGCACAATTATCTGTGCATGTCATTGATTTCGCACGCTTCTCCCGTTCCCCACTCAATGTTGATCCGAACACAAGGATCATCTTTTCATCCAACATTGAAACAGGGGTGAGGAAGGGGATGGTAAGAAGAGAAGAGTTCTTTATTGCCTTCAACTTTACCCACCTCTTACTGTAATTTCTAGTGTTTTAAACGGATGAATCATGGAATAAGTAGATGAGAAGGAACCACAATGATCTCAATCGGTCATACAATTATTTACTTTGCTATTCATGTGAAGAAAAGGAAGGTTTATCGATGAGCAATCAGTTCGATTAGGTTGATCATATTCCATTTGCCGCTATTTACTGGAATATTATCTAACAATTTAAAATTTATGCATGAACAATTATACCAACACATGAAGTGTCACGAGGGCCTCTTTACTTACATGAGAAACTACCGTGAACCTTACAGCATGTTTATTTGATGTTCAGCAGATTCTCAAATATCAAATTTAATGACTGGAGGACAAATGATATCTTTGATCAATCAATGGCATATTATGTAATGTTGCGGTGATCTCCAGGGAATGATTGCTGTCATCTTCGTTTGGTACGAAGCTATTACCTATACATACGTATTTCTAATAAGTGCCCAATGCTGCCCATTAATAAAATAGAGCATCAAAGTTGGACACATGTTGCTAAAACTTGGTTGGAAAAGCGCAGATGGTGCCGATGGTTTCCAAACAGTGGGTACCATTTTCGTAGCAAAGAAAGTACTGTGAATGAAACATTCGAACCATAATTAAATGATCCATTAAATTGCTACTTCAGATTCTTGGCGAGCAATTGAAATGAAAAGAGCGGCAGATGGATTGATGATTTGATCAATCTTTGTTGTGATTCCTTCTCATCTATTTATTCCAAGGATGAATGCACCTGAAAAGACTCAAGTGTTCCAACGACTTTCTTCCCTAATTGTAGATGGTAGAACCACAAAGACATAATATGTTGCCATTTATGCCAAGACTGAGGTTCAATTTATAGTTGACCTCTAAACAAAATTTTCACTACTAAACATTTTGTTGTGACGATAAACATTTTTGTACATTTTATTCATTTTTCTTCTTTTTTTCTCCAAATGGTTCAGAATTTGTCCTTTTTATTTTGCTAATTCAACCTCCAGTCCCGACCGCCTTTTGTCACAAAATTTTGTCACAAAAGACTATATCACACTTGTAAGCTGACATAATACTGCTTATCAGAGGACACATCTTTGTCATTATACCTATAATTACATTCATAATGAATAACATATAAACCTAATAACTTCTTATTTCTAAATGAAGTGGAAACATCAAAATGCAAAGATATTAATCGTTTTCAAATGTTGCCACACTTGAATGCCTCCATGGTAAACTAGCTCATTTGGGTCCCATCATGAAAGATTTGATCCAATATGAATGCCAATGATCAGAGATATACTATGTGATCTAAAGTCACCTAATGGTGTTGCTACATGATAACGTCCATAACAAGTAGTCTTAAGGCCAATAGCCTAGGGTCAATAGCAGTGAATTAAAGTTTGAATGATCCTAGATTCTGGTTAAGAGTGTGGTATAAGGTATTTGATATTTACCTCTATATTAAGTTCAACCTGCCATTCAAATTGATGCGCATCAAAATCTTAAAAACAAGATTGAATTTCATAGGTTTGCAAGACCTAACTTTCATGATCTTATTCTACAGATTATACATGCATGTTATAAATCGTCATATGAGTGCAAGAAAGTCGTATCTGCAATGGCTGCCCTAAGTTATATTTATTTTATGCCTTGTCACAAGAATGTGAAAAACCCTGAAAATGTCCCTGTCTTATGTCAGTTGTTCTTGAAATGGTTCTTCAGGTGACGGTGTCACCCGAAGAACCATTTCAAGAACCACTGACCCAAGACGGGAGATTATAAAGTGTGAAATCCAAATTTATGACAAATGGCAGCTATTGCAGATACGACTTTCTTGCACCCTCATGACGAAATACTGTCTACTATTATTTATCTTTAGTAGACACATTTTAAGATTTGGTTCAAAAATAGATATGAGTTAAAAAAAATTTAAATGAAGAATCGTGACTAAACTAAGAGTATCCATATCCATATTTTTTACAGAACTTGTTTGTCATGAAGGAATTGCAGCAATATGCATACATGTACTTTTATATACTAATACATGTGAAATTGAATTCAGGATCCCAATTTACCATAACAGGAAAATATACAATTTTAAGTTGAAATCATTTAGAGGGTATCAGTATCAAACAAAACCAAAGCACAAAAAAGTCATGGGTGATAAGGTTTCCCTGTTGGTATAGATCTTAAAATATTGCTTTAAAGAATATGGATGGTGTTTGTACAAAACTTGTGCGTAATTTTATGAACTCTCCTCACTAGGAGTAAATTGTATAAGCATGTCCATGGAGATTTGTCGAATTTTCTCATCCATTAAGTGGTGACTCAATGCTCTCTTTACAAAATAAAGTCGTAATTTTGTTCAGAAATGCCCCTTAATGCTAATGTCTTTCACTGTAATTTGATAAGTATTTAGTCCATGCATCTAAAATGAGATCTTTAAGTAGTTTGTTAGAGTGTCTATAGTGAGGCATGGGTGAATTTCAGAAACAATACTTCAATACCTAAAAATAAAAAGATTTCTGTAATGATTGAAATGTCTTTAAATCCATTAAAGGTAATGATTTAGTATACTATATGAATAACTTTCTTATGGAGCTGTCAAAAAATAAGTTAATAGTTAAATTAGTAAATTGAAAGGCCTTAAAATAAAAATAAAAATGGTTTTCAATCAATTGAAATACAAAGGAAAAACTCTTATCAAGAGTAAGACTTCTATTTATATATCCATACTAATTTTCTAATGGAACTTTCAAAAATAAGTGAATGGTTGAATTGATCAAATGAAAGCTTTAAGGTGGTTCTAAAAGATGTTTCTGGAAATTAGAAACTGAATTTAGAGGCACTTGATTACATTGAACAAATGAAGCTTAAAACACTGAGCAAAATAGTTTTTGTTTGAAGGATATCAGACATACGGTTGCCAAGATATGCATGATTTTAATTCCTTTGTTTTCTATCATTTTTGCCAATATATTGATAAAGTTAATGAGCAACATTGGCAATATGTGCTTATTAATATTCATATTTGCCAATATTTTACCAATATCTTATGAATAAACCTTCATACTATTTTTATTTTACATAATTTGAACATAAAACCTGGCCAATGTGTTTCTATGGCCTAAAACAGTAACATATGATTTACCCGCCCATCTAATTTGCATATTTACATAATTAATGAGCATTATGTAAAAAGCTAAATATTTATGCAAATTAGATGGGCGGGTAAATCATGCATTAAAGTTTTAGGTTATAAAAATACATTGGCAAAGTTTCAAGTTACAATTCTTAAAGGTAAAAGTAGTATGAAGGTTTATTTATAAAATATTGGCAAAAATGAATATTAATGAGCACAATTTGCCAATTTCCTCATTAACTCTATCAATATATTGGAAAAAACAATAGAAACTTTAAACAGCAATATCTCAAAAACCATTTGTCTGATATGGCTCAAATTTTGGAATTAAGATTTTATTTTTTGGCTCTCTGCAACAGACCTATTTTTATCTCAGTCAGAGCAACTTCATTATTTACGATAATTATAACGATAGTACACTAGGTATTGACCTATCTAAAGGTTGTTTCAGAGTACGTGTCGCGTTGTAGCTAGTAGCTGCAGCAGACGACCAAGCATTTGCAACTCAGAGTTGTCGTGATGTAGCGCGACACATTTGCATACTGTCGCGGTGGTCTGTCGCAAGAAAAGTTGACTTTTCCCCAACTCAAAATACTGTGCCGCTGCGACCATCGCGACAGGGTAATCCATATATCGGCTTGTCATGCTTGCCGCAAACATTTTCTGTTGCGACAAGGTTGAGTTTGCGCACTTTAAATTTTTGCCTGTCGCATGGTCGTGCGGCAGCACGACAGGCTAGTCTGAAACCAGCTTAAGGCCTTCGATACCATTGATCACGGTATATTAATACATAAACTTGAGCATAATGGATTCAGGGGTATCGTATTCAGGGACTGTCTTTTAAAAAACGCCAGGCGAGCTGCTAATCACCCTCCTCAAGATTTTTAGGTGAGCTGTAGGAGAGTGATGAGAATTGCCCTCCTCGAGATATTTAGGCGAGCTTTTTGAAAGAAACCAAAAGGCAGCAGTTTCAACACAATGAATTCACTATGGTATTTTCAAAATCTATGTCACTAATGTGATGTCGTCTCAGTCTTGTACAATTTTCATGTTATGACCAAATGTCCGACAATTTTGTTTGGAGGCCAAGTATAAACTGACAAATTCTCATTTATTATTTGTCCTATCATCATAATTATATCATCTCTTACGGTACACGGTAAGCTTTGGACGAACGTGTACCGGTCCATGATCGTAAGAAAACAATACCATGCAAAATTTCCCGCCGGCACTCATTCCCCATAAGTAACACCGGTCGATCTACCGAGGTAAATTGTCCGATGTATAGGATCGTCAAATCAACCTATTTTCAAGTAATATTTTGAAAGAAAAATTTAGAATTCAGTTCATTAAATGTTCTAATAGATACCCGAAACAGCTTTTTGAAAAAAAAATTACAAAACTCGCAAAAATCGAGGTGACATTTTCCTCGAATTCCGATCTGTGAGTCGCCATCTTGTTATGTAATGCGCATGTGTAAGCATGATAGTTAGTAGTTTATGAAGTTATGAAGATCGCCATCTAGTGACAATGATAATAACATAAACAAACAAAGTTCATTTTTCTCGATCGAAGCGCAACAGGATTTTGGATTCTGGAAATTGTACTAAGTTGACGTCATAGTCTAGGTGCGCGATAAATCGCGCTGCTCTTGGGAATTTAAGGTGCGCGATGGCGCGCGATCGCTCTCGCGCGCCTCAAAAGACAGTCCCTGCGTATTAGAATGGTTTAAGAGTTATTTGCTTCAAAAATGAGTAAAATCAATGAAGAATTAAACGCAATAAATAATTGGTTTAAAGCTAACAAACTGTCTATAAATGCCAACAAAACAAATTACATGGTTTAAGGAACTACTCATCTAACTAATAAGTACACTGATTCAAGTTCAAAACTTCTAGAAGATTCTCCTGACATACAAAACAAATCTTTAAATGAAACTAAAGAACAAATTAATGTTGTTCTGAACGATGTTTCATTACAGAGAGTAGATCATACTAAATTTTTGGGAGTTATAATTGACAAAAATTTGTCTTGGAAAAAACATATTGACGCAATATCGAAGACCATCCCAAGAAATGTAGGTATGCTTGCTAAACTAAAACATTATGTACCAGAGTATTTGATGTTTAATGTTTTAAACATATGTGAAACATTTAAACTGGCACTAGGTATTTTTATGTACAAACATCAAACAAAGCACCTCCCAAGTATATTTTCAGACTATTTCATTAAAAAATAATCAAGTTCATAAGTAACAAACTAGAAACGCTTCAGATTATAGTATCAACAAAACAAAGAAAACATTTTCAGATCGTACAATTCGCACAACAGGACTGATCTTATGGAATACTCTTGAAACAAATCTAAAACAATGTAAATCAGTCAAAAACTTTATAAATACTTATAAATCCAACATGATTGCCAATTATGATTTTTGTTGACTTTGGTGCACCCTTCCCCTTTATGGGCTTTGTTTGGTTTTTGTATATGTATTGTATCCCTTTTTGTATTTATTTTTTTCGTGTGTATTTGAAACCTTGTTTTTCAGGGGATGGTCCCTTCGGACCATTTGACAATTCCCACAATATTATTGTCATGTTTTTGATTGTTTTTAATACTATATTTATGTATGATATTGTGAATAAAGTTATTTAATTTGATTTGATTTGAGTGCTGATTTATAATCTTGGCCAAAATATACAGTATATTCGAAATGGTCGCCATATAAAATGTTAAAATCACTTCACTGGTGACTTGCTAAACTGGATTGGAGTGTAGAAATGTGTTTGTTTACTTGTTTTAATCTCAGATTCCCCACCAAACTGTGTCAACACTGATGCTATTTTATTGATTGGACATTATACCCAAGAGGGAATACTTTTGTCATTAAACTTTCATACATGCTATGCATTTAATCAAGTTAAGTATTTTGATAACATATAACTGTGCCTATTTAGTCATTACAAAATAATCACCATGAAATGTCAAGAAAATACTAGTCTTTTTTATCCAGCTATTTTGCCACTAATCAAAACATGTCCACTACTGACTAAATTGGTTATTGGTAGTCATTGCATATTTTTAATTGGTATTTGTTAATGGCTAAGTTTAGTAGATAAATCTGTAAAATTGATATGTTCTTGCTAGGAAAGTTTAAAGTATCCTTGTTTCAAATCAGGGAAATTTAAGGGAGCATCATCTAGAAAGGTGTGTACAAAGAGATCACCATAATCCATCACAAGAAATCTGTAACGTTCTCAGCATTGAAAAATTCCAGTAGGCCTACTCATTTGACAACTGTTGAGTTGAGATGAGCATATGAAAGTTAATGTTATCTAAAAGACGTGATGAATAAGATCAGTAGTCTACATCTATACTAATATTCATTGGCGGCCTTTACAACAATCCCCAAAGCAAAGTGTAGTTTAGCCACACCCAGCCAACAGTTTTCTTCGAGTGTATGATATAAACTCTATACCGAATTGTTAAGCATAATGTAATTTGTTTTGTCATATAATGGGGATACTTGATTTAGAATCTAATTCCACCATTCTGATTTATTCCATGCTGTCCAAACAACTTCACAAAAGTTAAATCTATAGAAAGCTGCAGGACTTTAAAGGTGATGTGCTGGTAACATGTGGTATGATGATTAGGTTAATTTATCTAGGGAGGAGTTGAAATCCATGTTGAAGGATTTGTTCATGAGTAGGGCTTAATGGTTCTATCAGACTCAAAGTAGAATACATGAAGAGACAAAAGGATGCTGAAAACCTCTTAAATACCACAGAAACCAGCAGCCTAATGACTATGTCACGAGCGTGACTTATAAGTAGGCTAGCTAATCGTTACATGCTTTAATAAGTAGAACACTGAGGATTTGTTAATGGAATTTCAGTCTGGGCATATGGGAGTGATTGTTTATGTTTACTGGTATTGCAAGGATGCTGGATGCTGGTAGCCTAATGAGCTAATAGTTGATTAAAACTGGCATGGTTGGAAAGCTGTAATGTGGTTTTAATGTGTTACGAAAACAATTTTAGATTTTATTTTTCAACATTACAAAATTAACATCTCCTCTCCAGTAGTATCGTTATAGTAAAACCTGATGAAGAAAAATCAACAAGGCATTCACTGATGTAAACGGTAATAGAGTATGTGGTTACAATGACACATATATTATTTCAAATTTGTTTAATATTACCTTGATACATTCTTAACATAATGATGCTTGTTTTAAATTCACTTAAAATGAACCAAATAAATTCAGCCCTTAAATTATATGCTCTTTCCAACAGCAGATGTCACACAATTATATTTTGGAATAGATTTATATTTAGAGTTTATATTATTATTGTTTGAAAGTTTAATGTTGCAAAAGAGAAAATAGTTAATCTTTTCACAAAGGTGATGCTGCACATATTCTTGGACTTAATATAATAATCTTAAGGTTGAAACTACTTTTTAATTTGGTGTTTCTTAAGTAACTATGTTCACACAAGACGGAATTTAAGCTAATTTACAATAAAATCTAAAAAAACCAAAGAGGCCTAATATAAAAAACAAGCCGAGACAAATATTTTTCTTCATACTACTTCCTTCACAAAACATAATGTACTAGCTCTCAAATGGATTGATTGGTAAGATGATTCTGTGAAATCTGAATTGCTGAAAGCTTTATGAATGTTACACAAATTGCACTTGAGATGGCCGGGAAAAAAGTGTGGAGGCATTCAGGGAAAGTTACAAAATTTCTTTGGCAGGTGTTACAGTAATTTGAAATGATTGATGCCTGTAAATATACACCTAAATTTACAAAAGTAGCACAATGTCTGGAAAGATTGGAACTGTATAAATTTAAATCTATCACTCTGGAAAGCCGCTCACAGCAGCTTGAAAAAGTATGCACGATTGGCCAGAATTTCTACTTCAACACATTTTTTTAAAACTGCTTTAAAAACAAAACTAAAAGCCCAAATTAGTTGAAAACTTGCCAACAAGCAGTTGAAACAAAGAGCTATCTAACACCATCATTTTTGTTAGCAAAGTGAACTAGCCTGGCGCTCTATAATTATCATATCCAACTATAAAGTGAGGCGTCTGTGAGTCGCTCAGAGCAACTTTCCGGTGAAATAGGGTGGACAGTGAAAATATTATTCCGGAGTGAAAGAGCTAATTTTGAATCTGTTTCTTAATTTTTGAATAATTCTGTGGTGGAAGTGCATGTCCTTAGTTGCACATTCCAAAAACGAGCTTCATCCTTACTTTCAGTCAAAAGTACTTGTATGAAAGCTCAACGTTGCAAAAGACAAAAAGAATTACCTGTAATCTTTTCACTTATGTGATGCTGCAACTATTCTGGGACTTCAAAGCGTCAATTCTTAAGGTCTTATTTCTTGAGTCTTAAGGTTAATCTACCTTTTGTTGTTTCTCTAAAGTTTCATACTATGTCCACAAGATGACATTTCCATAAAATGCCCAAACAAAAGAGGCCTAGTACAGAAACAAGCCGAGACAAATATTTTTCTTCATGCTTCTTTCTTCATAAAACATAATATAATGTACTAGCTCTCAAATGAATTGATTGGTAAGTTGATTCTGTGAAATCTGAATCGCTGAAAGCTTTAAGAATGTTTCCCAAATGTCATTTAAGATGGCCGGAAAAAGTATGGAGGCATTCAGGGAAAGTTACACAATTCTTTTGGGTTTCTCAAAATCGAAATGACTGATGCTTTTTAACACCTAAATTTGCCAAAGCAGCACACTGTTTGGAAAGATTGATTTAATTTTGAATGAATTTCTAAATTTCTGATTTATTCTGTGGTGGAAGTGCATGTCCTTAGTTACACAATTTACTATAAACCTCATCCCTCTCTTCAGCATCAAGCTTTCCAACTACAAAAGTGATTATCTATAGGGATACAGAAAAGATTGCCCTGTGATGAAGTAACCCCAGGGAAGTAATACATACAAAATATTTCCATCACGATACAAAATACCAGTCCGATGTAATTCTTTTTGCAAAAATAACTCATTAACCATGCTACTATTTGGTATCACAAAGCATCAAACTAATGATATGGTCACAAAACCACTGCTTGCCGACCGGTGTCTGGTAATCGGAGGAAGCCGCAACACCAATATGACATCGGTATGGCATGGGTGAATTCTTGCGATGGCCGGTCAGTCACCAGTCGGTCGCCAGTTGTTAATGGACCATAACTGAAGACATCTTATATAAGCTGCACGGTGTTTACTCGGAATAAATTCTTGTGGCATGCTTTCGGCTGGCGTCTCTACGGCTTACGGACACCAATCGGTCTCCACAAGGAAACCATTCGGACACCATACGGTGTCCGATCAGCATCCGGGTATCACTTATCATCATTTGCTCATATACATCTGACTGCACATACAGCAATATGCAATTCAAATGTTGCACAGAACTAAATTTACAGTTGAAAATAACAAATTTGCCGGGGATAGAGAAAAAAGTTCATCAGGGTTTTGAAAACAATGAAAACAAAACAAATTAGTATAATGGTACATGATAAAATATTTCTCTATAACAGAATTTTTCTTATGTCAGATTTTGTTATAACAAATGTCCACTGTATTAGCTCAGATACTCTGCAATATATCTTTAGCTGAGGTATGAAAATTATTAACACATTGCTTATATCTCTGATGCTAGTATAACTTTTAAACAATTTACAGAAAAAATCTGAAATATCTTTCCTTATTGGTTATCTTTAGATGTAAGAAATGTAGGATTCTTATTTCAAACTTTTCCTACACAGCATGTTTTTGACTTTATAGTACCTCATATTGCATTGCACAATATGTCCTCATGAAGTGTTCAATTTATAAACAGTATCATATTTTTACACAATATAAATGGGAGGGAGAATTGAATCATTTTTTAAAAAGCAAATCACATACAGTGTTACCAGACAGTGTTATTCCATAAATCATTTGTAGAAATTGATGAGATGAACTTGGAGGAAAACTTGGAATCAATGTCAGTGTCAATAACATAATAGGACTTCTAAATTTGAATCTCCCTCATTAAATATAAAGTGGTGACTTAAACTTTCTCTTAATTTCATGTTTCAATTTAGAAATATATGGATTAGCACTATTGAGATTTTGAACTTGTTTAATGAGTATTAAATTTTAAATTTTCTATAAATCAACTGACCTAATTTATATGAAAATAAAATCAATTCAAAATTAAACTAATGGTTTTTAAAAATCTAGAAGCATCATTAAAACCCAAAGTATCAATTAGCGAATTATTTTCCAAAGAAGTTTGACATTTGATCAGTTTGAACCTAGATTACAGTTCACAACCAGCATTAATGGTGTTATGCCATTAATATCAATCCTCTCTCTTCTGCCACATTGTTTTTCATCGATGGAAAATGTGACAAAATTATACTGATTAATCAACAAAAAAATGATGAGCTATGACGTCAATGCTAACAAGTGATTCTTCTTGGAGTGTTTCTGGAGACACCAATCTCATCTCGGCGTGGTTTGATATTTCAGCTTATACGTGTTTAACGTTTGATTCTCTATTTTACTTCATTAAGAGTGATATGGATGGCCGGATGATGAGGCTGCCTTTAGGGAGGGTTTGTGTTCATTTTTATGCCTAAAAGAGCAAGACATTATAAAGATAAAAAATG
>JXSR01S004372.1:24154-40485 GCA_000969725.1 Ophiothrix spiculata
ATATGAAAATAAAATCAATTCAAAACTATACTAATGGTTTTAAAAAATCTAGAAGCATCATTAAAACCAAAGTATCAATTAGCGAATTATTTTCTAAAGAAGTTTGACATTTGATCAGTGTGAACCTAGATTACAGTTCACAACCAGCATTAATGGTGTTATACCATTTATATCAATCCTCTCTCTTCTGCAACATTGTTTTTCATCGACGGAAAATGTGACAAAATTATACTGATTAATCAACAAAAAAAAATGATGAGCTATGACGTCAATGCTAACAAAGTGATTCTTCTTGGAGTGTTTCTGGAGACACCAATCTCATCTCGGCGTGGTTTGATATTTAAGCTTATATGTGTTTAATGTTTGATCTATGGTTTGATTCTCTGTTTTACTTCATTAAGAGTGATATGGATAGCCGGATGATGAGGATGCCTTTAGGGAGGGTTTGTGTTCATGTTTATGCCTAAAAGAGCAAGACATTACAAAAATACAAAAGGAATGAATGTATGAAAAGAAGTCTTGTCTCCAATCTGTCTCTTTTCAATTTATGAAGTTTTAAATTAAGGAGTAGAAAAGTAATTTATTTTTGGGTACATCTATGAAGGGGAATGAGGCTGTGGTTCATGGATTTGTCCCTTTTAAAAGTACTTGCAATGCATTCAGTTTATATCTGTCAGGATTTGATGCAACCTATTGATGGCCAGTGACTCGGTGTCTTTAAAAGGTTTCAGTTTATATTAGACTGACATCATGTTTGAAATTACAATTTAATAGATAGAGATGGTTGTTCTTGGAATTACTAACTTGATTATGAAAATGCCAGACAGCATAATTGTCATTGCAATTATAATTCTGATGGTAGAACCACAAGTCATAATGTTGCCATTTATGCCAAGACTTGTTTATTAAAGAAAAAATACCTCTGAAATCGAAAAGAGACTGTGTCTACTACAAACCATAGGAAGGTTTCAAGGAACAGATAAGATACTAGTTTTGGAGTTGATTTAGGGCAATTTAAAAAAATAATAATTTACACTTACAAGTTTCCAAGTGAATGCAATTATATAGGCATAGTATATACATTTTAGGAGTTTAAGTTATTGCTCTCTCAGAATGTTAACATTTTACATAAGGTAACAAAAACAAAAAATTGCTTTAGAGGCCAAATTAACCAATATTTTGTAGTTTGGAAGAAGTTTTACCAAAACAAGGTACTTTCTGTCACCTTCTATTTAAGACTATGTTACACCAGTCAAGTGTAACATTCAATACAACTTATCACATGGCATTTGTCCTGTATAATATAATTATTCCTTAAATTATAGTCATAATGACTTGCATATGAACCTAATCATGTAGTACGAGCAATTTTGAATTACCAAATCAAGTGGAAACATAAAAATGCAAAGATATTAATCGTTTTCAAATGTTGCCACACTTGATTGCCTTTGTGGTAAACAAGCTCTTTTGGGATCCCATCCTGAAACATTTGCTCCAATTATAATGTCAATGATTAGACATTTACTGTGGGATCTAAAGTCACCTAACAGTGTTACATATACATAACAACACCCATTGACAACATAATATCTTGAACAATGTTTGTTTGAAATGTTGATTCAAATGGTGGTTTACATTTTCGATTGTAAATATAGTCATATTTCTATACATTATTAATAACATTTTTAAAATCATGAAGCAAAATATGCATAAATCAGTAAGTTGATTAAAAGCAGATTTTGGGATATCCAGAACTATATATATATTTAGCACTTGAAAAAAGCAACTACAATTGTGTTGTAATTGAAATCTTTATTGAAGTTTCAACATCAGGTTTTGCCATAATAACGCTTCGGAAGAGAAGACATCAATTTCAAAATGTTACAAAAATCTAAAAGTTGTTTTCGTAACACATTAAAACCACATTACAGCTTACCACCCATGCCAATTTCAATCAACTATTAGCTCATTAAGCTACCAGCAGCCAGAATCATTGGAATACCAGCAAGCATAACAATCACTACCATATGCCCAGACTTAAATTCCATTAACAATCCTCGGTGTTCTACTTATTAAAGCATGTAACGATTAGCTAGCCTACTTACAAGTCACGCTCGTGACATAATCATTAGGCTGCTGGTTTCTGTGGTATTTAAGAGGTTTTCAGGATTGTACTGTCTCTTCTTATAATCTACTCTGAGTCTGATAGAACCATTAAGCCCTAATCATGAACGAATCCTCCAACATGGATTTCAACTCCACCCAAGCTTAATTAACCATCATACCACATGTTTTAAGCCACATACCATCTGATACATGTAGCTTCCAGCAGACTTAACATAGATTTTTTCATTGTGATGTTGCTTTTGAAAGCATGGATTAAAGCAAAAAGAAAAAAGAAAAAAGAGGAGTATATGCAAATATGTAAACGGCAAAATAATTATTTGGTTGGTATATATTCTACCATTACCATATCTAAAACAAATACTTTCAAACTTTGTGTCAATAAGATACATGTTCTTAATCATCCAGTAGGAGTTAATAATAATTATAGTAGTGGATTTAGAACTATAACTTACTTTTGTAAATTTGAGACCATTACCAATGATCTTCAGAAGCTATGCATCTGATCCTCAGGAAGATCATGTCAGATGGCAAGTGACCTACACAGAAAGCTTAGTTCCAGCAAGGGTTAGAAAACTGCAGTGTATTTACATATCAGGGACTCTGAATATACAGTCGACTCTACAGATGTAGCTATTCTTGATAAGAGGTACATTACAAATAAGGAATAGACCACTTTCGTATGTCCCATAATGCGTCTTAAAAGTACTGTAAAGTGTGCGAACGACCATATTCCGAAGTTGTACGCATGACATCACCTGCGCACTAAGTTGTAATATGCACGGAAACTCACAGATTTACGGTACTTTCAAGATGCATTATCGGACATACAAAAAGTGGTCTATTAAGAAAGACATTCGACATCTCATATGTCGGACCGGGTACTTAATTGGTGATGACACTAGCCACCTGTCATGTGATCATTAGTACCAAGGATCAGATGAATGCTGAAGGCCAGAGTTAATGGTCACAATGCTGCAAAGTGGCAAAGTTCCAGTTGCAAAATTCCCATTCCAAATTCACTTCTTACTATTATTTTCATCAACTTTAATTATCAAATGACTTTATTGTAATTTACAGATATGAACCATTGAAAACTATTTTTCATATGAACCATTGAACTTAACCATGAAAAAACACTGATAACAAATACATACGGACTACCAATAGGCAATCTAGTCCACATTGGGCTGTTTTGATTAATTGCAAATAAAGCTGGATAAAAAAGACAAGCTATTTTCTTGACATTTCATGGTGATTATTTTGTAATGACTAAGTAGGTATAGGTATATGTTTACAAAATACTTAACTTGATTAAATGCAGAGCATGTTTGAAACTTTAATGATATATTAGTATTCTCTCTAGGGTACAATGTCATATCAATGAAATAGCATCAGTGAAGAAAGTCATAAAAAGAGAAACACAAATTTTGCACTGCATCTAGCATGGTGGCAGCAACAACAAAAACAAAGTGACTTATAATATAGTCCCTGGGCTGCCGTTAAGAATGTGATATATTGTATCTTAATAGGCTGTTATTATATGACATGCTCATCCACGCCTGACATACTTGTATCTTAAACATTTAGGTCACATTTGTATCATGTGTCATTTAGCACAACAAAATGTTATTACAAACTACTTGTGATGTACTACTTTGACCATTAGACTATTCTTGCTTTAAAGGATTTCCTATATCATACTCAAAACAAATTGCTGGCATTATAACAATGCAACAAACATGACGTAATACTCTAGAACAAGCATTGTTTTCCATGGATACAATAAAGTCTAAATATTAATTATTCTGTAATAATCATTACTTATGCAAAATGGTGGCTTAATTTTAGATAGAGGGAGACAGAAATGTGAGATAAAATTTTCAATGATTGAACAGCTAATCATTAAATGGCTTCATGGAATAAACTGCAAGATTAACATATAGCCGATTGTCAGGAAATTTGAATATAAGCTAACAAATGCACTTTGATCTCACCAATATAGTCTTTGTCGGTTTGTATGAACACCTTACCGGGTATGATTCTAAGAAATGATTACTTGTTATACAAAAATGATAGTAGTAACACTAGTACTAATTAACTTTGACAAATTTGCTGTTAAATATGTCACCATCCATCACAAACCAGCAGCAAAGTGACCCATGGATCAAATTTGTTTTGTTTGCAGAATTATACAGAAGGTCACATCTCATACCCTGGTCATATAACCTTATTGGCGAGGGTACGATGTGTTTACAGCATCATACCTGGTAAAAATTCAGTGGACACTGATCAGTAACGGACAGTGTTTGTGAGCCACTGGAAATATGGAGCAAGAATTTAAATCATAGTTAAAACAATGTTATCTTCAGTTAAGGTCCAATAACAACCCGACTGGGCTACGCAAGAATTCACCAATGTCATACCAATGTTTTGCATTGTGGCTTCCTTCCGATTTCCAAACAACATTCAGCGACTGGTGATTATGTGACCATAGCATCAGCTTTAAATTGTTAATTATTCCAGTTCATACAACACCCAAAAGCACATTCCTGAATATATAGAACAGAGTAGACATATGCTGAAGTTTCATTTAATTCATGTCATTTCAAATTTGACTAGACTACGAATAGAAAAGAAATTTGAGAATGTTGTGACCATTTAAATCTGTAAACATTATGCATGTGCAGTTTATACTATATTTCATCATAAAAAATGCTGACTTTAATTGAGATTTGTGATGGATACTTTCGTGTTTCTCTGCGTGTTCCTTAACTATTTACAAATATTTCCATACAAAGTCTTACTTTCCATTGAGCCCCATTATAACCATTAATATGCCAATAAATAGAAGAAAATGCTTTCTTCTTCCTCCTCAGTTCTTACTTGTCACCAATGTATGTGTTTTTATTTAAAGCTTTCATTTAATCAATTCAAACATTTACCTTTTTTGAAAGCTCCATTAGAAAATTAGTATAGATATATAAATCTAACTCTTCAAAAGGGTCTCCCTTTCTCCTGGAAATATATTTAAATTGATTAAAAACAGGTCCTTTAATTTCAAGGCCTTTCAATTCACCAATTTAACCATTAACCTATTTTTGAAAGCTCCATTAGAAAACTATTTCTACATTATATACTAAACCATCACTTTTCACAAGTTGTTTTCAAGACAAGCATTTTAATCATAAAATTTTATCTTATATTTAGGTATTGAGGTATTTTGACTGAAATTAACCTGTTTTTCACCATAGACACTCTAACACTACTCGAAGATCTCAATTTAGATGAATGGACTGAATGCCTATCAAATTACAAAAAGGCATTGGCATTAAAGGGTTCTATACTGAACAAAATCAAGACTATTTTTTTCAATGAGAGTGTTAAGTCTAGAACTTAATGGATGCGATAATGGGAACAAATCTCCATGGACATTCTTATAAAATCTAGAAGATTCACGCTTACAGTTTGCATTTTTTTACAAACAGCATCGGGATTCTTTAACTAAAGATTAAAACAGCAGACAGCATTTATGACACAAATGCAGAATCTAGAATAAGAACATGAAACTTGTGTCTTACAAATCTATGAAATTCAATCTTACTTTTAAATTATCAATATGCATCAATTCACAGGCAGGTTGTACTAAATAAAGAAGTAAATATAGATTACCTTACACTACCATCTTGACCAGAAAATTTCTGAATTTCACTGTTATTCCCCTTTATGATGTTTTCATACTTTATGGTGTAGCTTTGTTGTCTGTTATGTTTCAAACTTTGCAGCTTTGCATTTTTGTAGCTTGCAGCTTTGGTGCATTGAAGAAAAATCTTGTTGTACAAAAACAATTGTCAATACCGGATATCTCAAGTTTCTGGAAAAGATATAAAATCGCCCAGCAACAAAGCTACAATACAGTTTTACACTTCAATATTAGCATAGTACTGGCAGAAAATGTGTTTACTTCATATTTAAATAATTACTTTTTGGTTGTTAGGGTTAATGTGATGAGATTTGTGATTGTCATTGAACCTAAAATGAGATGTTTAGGTTCAAATTAAACAAATAAACACTGCAAGGAAGATTTGTTTATTTCCATGCAGTTTGACACGGCTTTGACTTTTTACAAAACTACTTTAAAATATGTAGTTATGTTCATATGAGGTTGTTGGATTTGTAACAGAATTATTGTATTAAAAGGAAACAGTTTATTGTAATATTTTCTTCAATGTGATGCTGCACCTATTCTGGTACTTGGATGATATTGACTATAGTCTGAAAGGTCACTCTAACTCTCTCATTTGCTGTTTCTAAAGTTACTATGTTCACAAGATGACATTTAAAATAAAATCTCCCTACTAAAGAGGTCCAATACAGAAACAAGTTGAGACAGATATTGTTCTTCCTACTTTTGTTTCGCAAAACAGATGTATTAGCTTGCAAATTGATTGGTAAGTTGATTCTGTGAAATCTGGATCTGTGAAAGTTTTTGGAATGCTGCACAAATGCAATCTGAGATGGTCCAGGAAGAATATGGAGGCATTTAGGGAACGTTACTGTCTAAAAACAACAACAGGTGTTTCTTTAACTTCTTTCACAATCTGGAACTTTAAATTTTGACACAATAATCAGAAAAGTTCTCCAATTTATAATATGGCATAACATGGTGTTAACGGTGTCAAGAAATGAGAAACATGTAGGTTGAGACAAGTGTCCCCTTTTGATGTTCTAAGTCAAATTTTATAAATGGACGTCTACAAAACAAACAAATATTTGTTTTAACAAAGAGGACATTATAAGGTGAACCTTATCTTATACTTGATAAAAAATCCACTAATTTCTGAAAAATTCTGAGAATGAGCACGTCCTTAACTGAACATTTTCCAATATTTCTTTTTTTGACTTTTTTTCTTATTCAGTATCATTTCACACAGGTTTTTTCATCAGTATGGATAGCATGTAAAAGCTTATAAGAGTCTTCTCTTTAGAGGTGACCATATAACTGGGTAAATTTCAATTTTTACAAGAATCGGAGCATAAAGAGTTTAAACGTGATGTGTTTATTATTGTAGAGCTTACATCAGAAGCTGATAAATGGAGGAAAAGAAAACCTGAACAACCTCTATAAGCTTCTATATATGTGATGTTGTTCATTTGTTCCAACAAATGAAAGTTTCAGATATTTCATTAACAAATCATTTGCAATGATTAATGAAATTGGAAGCATGATACTATTTGATATCACAAAGTGCCAAACTCAATATTCACAAATGCCAGCAAGTTTGCTTACATCTAACACCTGCAGTCAAAAGCCTTACCTAGTACATATTCCTACCCAAAGGTACAAAACAATAAGCACATGATTGCTCATACCTATGTTAACAGATATTTGACACTTTAAAATAATTTACTGAACAAAGCTACCATTTCTTTCCTAATAGACATGGTGCATGTAATGTAGAATTTTACCCAACAATGTATTTCTATTCCAAGAGGCAAAACAGTCTAGGCAAATTTGCTAGGCTAATAAATATATGAAACTTTTGCACAATTTGCTGAGCAAATCTACAATTTCTTCCCTTATATAAAAAATGCATGAAATGTAGGATGTTGAACCATTTTCTATGTATCAAGTCCTGATTGTATTTCAAAGTAGTGTCTCATATTACTTATCAACTTATACTTATAACTTGCATGTTGAAGATTTCTAAAGTGAAGAACCATTATGGTACAAGAACCCTCGCACCCATCTCCTTCCTGACATTTTGAAATCTGCAGTGCAATCCTTTTTTATGCTTTCTGAAGAAGTAAGTGTGGTCACTTTTCTTTATTTAATTCTTGGGTGCAGTGCCTGGGAGAGAGATTTTAAGGTTGATGCATATTAGGCTCTGGAGCGCAATAAGGCCATAACTTTGTGCGGCGACCGCAACCTGGCCACAGCATTGATTTTCCAATATGGCTACTGTAGGCTTGATTATGCACTTCTAGATAATTTTAAAACATGTAGTGAATATTTTACAATAATTTTGATGTGCATAATCAAGTCTATGGTGACAATCGTGAACAATCAAAGCTGTTGTTAGGTTGCGGCTGACCGCACAAAGCTGTGGCCTAATTGTGCTCCAACGCCTTAGTTAAGTTTGTTGTTTCTTCAGATTTGATGGTAAAAAATCAACTTCCCAAAACATCTAATTTACAATTTTTAAATTTCTGTGAAATAAGAAAACGAAAGCAGATATTACTTTACTCATATTCATCAATCGGGTTGAACTGTAAAAATTAATAATAAAAACTGCATAATCTGTCTCGTTCTTCACAAACTAATTGAACACCCCTCTCATGTTTAGACTATAGACCGACCTACGCTGATTCACTAACTACCACAAAATGGCGGATTTCATCTTCCAAAAGTTTTCAGTTAAAAATCTCAACAAATTGATCATCTTGGCACATCATTTGAGACTTGCCAGTAAAACAATGTATTCTATTACCTTTCTGATATACTGGTTTCAAAATATAATAAGTATTCACTCCAGAAAATCGCAATTTATCTGATCGAACGCAACACATGGAAAGGGGAAAGTTTGATCTGTTTACGTTCGTCACGACTGTAGTACAATACTACGATCATAACCGCTATGAACAATGACCTCTAATGATGTATGCTACATCCGGGAAGTTGAGTATGAATAATAGATAAATTACCTGGATGCGTAGATGGCTCTATGCCATACTGGTTCTGTTTCCATCACAAGCATGCGTTTTTGAAAACCCAGGTCAGAACAAAAATAATGGAATGTAATATGGTCACTTATAGAGGGGTTTGCATGTGATAGCATCGTACTCACAACACTATTTTCATGGGCCGGCAAACAAAAAGTCCCGTCATATTATCATTTAAGCAGTAACACGATACCAGATCACATTAAACTGATGATGACAAGAGTATACAGTATATTTATATAGTTTAGTTTTCAAGTCATGATTTGAAGTCAATCACAAGTTACAGCCTATTTTGATGTCTTGTTTACATTACAAACTACTCCCACCCCACCAAGATGGCGGCGAGAACGGCTGCGTGTATTGTGCGTATCGCGTCGTGCAAACCCTATTATATTTAAATGGAAACATTAATCACACATTGTCTTCTTTTCCAACTTTAACTGCCTGTAAAGCGATATATATTTGTGTGCCTTTTAATTTGCTAATTTCATTAAGACTCAAAGTATGATGTTAAAATGCCACTCATAAAGATGTTACACATAGATTTTGTTGGTAGGTTGATACAAACTAGTAAATTAGTGAAATTAAAATATTGAAGGAAGCTAATACTCAATGTTATACCCACAAAATTCTCTGACTTTGCAGAAATTTCTTAAGTAATATTGATGAATAATGATAGTCGATATGATTGCTATGTAAGCTCACTGTAAAAGCAAATCAATATTCAACAAGCCATCTCATGATTATGAATAGTAAGTATAATGCTGAGTCAAGGATATTCACCTGCAAGATCAAAAGCCTCTTATTTATTCCTGGCATGTGTCTTATAGGCATCTTATAGGCATCTGAGTTCATGGAATGACTCTTGAGGGAAACTCCCAAGCCATTTATGTCATGATGTAAATATTCATTTATTCATGTATTTCTGACTAAGTTTGACATGTTCGAATTAATTTAATGAACCTTTTACAACTACCTTTATTTACAATCATATTTTTTTAAAAAGATTGCGTAGCAAAAATTGTTATAACCCTTAAAGGTTACAGTTCTTTTTTACCCGAGTGAGACGGCCGCATGAACTGCACGTTTTTTACGGCCTTGATCAAGTTCGAAACCTATTTCTTATAAATTCTACTCAGCAAGTTTGTATTTCAGAGTATCATGTTTTTTACATAATTACAAATTTCCCTCAAATGCTCCTTTTATTAGCAGTATCACATTTGTACACATAATAAATATGAGACAATTAGATGTTGATATTTCATTTTCAAGCTGCTTATGGAAAAGCACATCACATACAGAGCTGTTCCATTTCAAATCAAAATGAAACATAGCTTAAGGAATTTGTATTTCCAGCCGCGGATACAGGGGGTGGGCGGAAAGGGCGGGCTCCTCCTTTAAATTTGGCAAAAATCCTGCAAAATCAGCAAAATTTGGTCAATTTTTTGTTTTAAAAGCTGAAAAACACACTCTCCGCCCCCTGTAAAATTCAGATCCTAGACCCGTGACTGATTTCATCATATATATTCCTGTATGTGATGCCAACATATAAATAAAATTCTAGCTCATACACATGTAACATTGTTTATAAATTTCACTTTGTTGTAAATAAATAATATGCTTGGAGGTGTGAAATTGAAGCATGACCATATTTGATATTACAAAGTGACAAACTCACTCATTACACATGTTGCACAGAGCATGCACGAATTCAAAACATTGGCCTAGTTACCCGATAACATATTCCTACCCCAAGATACAAAACAAAAGGCTACTTAATAAATCATATATAAGCATTTCCTCAAAAAATTGCTGAAAAACTCCACAAATAGGATTCTTGTATTTAACATTTTCTGTCATTACAAGCCTCATGTTTTTTCCTATTCAATATTACCAAAATGTTTCTCCCCCTGAAGTGCTCCATTTATTAAAAATATCAAATTCTTTTTGACATAAAATAGGTGTATGGAAGAATTAGGTACATGCCTAGACAGTAAAATCTGATCACTTTCCTTAAAAAGCTTATCAGGTATTTTAATTAATGAGCTTTTTTATTCATACAATCTAAAATAAATAATAATTTTCAACAACTCGCGGTATCTCCTTACACAGAAGCGTACCATTGTTGATTTGTGACAAACCCACAGTTGATATTCAAATTATTGTGTCACTCACAGCATAGTGTTCACGGAAGTACACATAAGTCGACACACTGTACATTGGATTTGAAACTTTGAATACTTGCTGCTGTGCTTGGGAACAGTTGTATATGGCAAGGCAAAGCTATATTACTTGCCTACAACGCAATACGCATTTCACATTTTTCCGCCAAATTGTGCGTAAGCAAAGAACAACGCTTGACTGGCTCAACAGCCGCATTCTCAGTCAAATTACCATTCTATTGCCAGAGTACGAATAGCCCTTTAAGGCTGACAAAACCATTTAGTTAGAAGTATCCATATCTACAAGTAACTGGATAAATTTCAATTCAGATGAAATAGAGCATACGGAATATAAACATGATATGTATATCATAGTATAGCATGTGTTTCATGAGGTTGACAAATTGGGTCAAAGAAACCTGAACCTCAATACATATGTGATGTTCATTTCACTTTGCAGTAAATAAGTCATATGTACTAAGGTGTAATGTTAAAGCATGATGCTATTTGATGTACAAAGTGTGCAACTCATTAATCACATAAGTCAACAGGTTTGGTTACATCTGACAACACCCAAAGACAGCGTGCAATTCATTTGTTACACAAAACATGTATTCAAAACAATTAGCCTGGTTACCTGATAACATATCCCTACACTAAGGTACAAACCAATCAGCATATTGCATATATGAAGGCTAATCATTATGTAATAAATGTTCCGGTTCATCTCAAACCAGTTGTAAATGCAGCCTCTTCTGTCCTAATAGGAGACATGCAAGGAGACAAATGTAGGAATTTGAACTTCATTTTCTCTAACAAGTCTGATTGTATTTCAAAGTATCATCTGATATTGCTCAACGGTGTTTTATAGATACATCTCATTTTCAGACTAAATAGGTGGGTGGGAGAATTAGAAATGTAGAGCAGAAACTGCCAGCAAGCTGTGAGATAATGACTTTGAAAGAAATCAGTGAAAAATATCTGATTCAAACACACCTCCCTACAATAATTTCTTGCTTAGGATGGATAATCCTTTACCTAGATACTGCCAGCTACTTACAGAAAAACAATACCCACAGCAGAATAGTAATGGAATCCAATAATTAATACAAATCTCTTAATGGAATCATTAATCCCACAGTGTCTTCATTTCTAACTATAAACTGTCTCAGTGTCTGTAAAACTATAAATATTTTGTTTCCGTTTTAATTTGCTAACTCAAAATAAAACTTAATCATTTAATTGGGCATATCACTCATAAAGATGTAACTCACATAATTACAAATTAGTGAAATTAAAATGTTGTATGAAGCTAGAGAAAGCCATGAAATTTAAACCCACAAAAGGTAACTGACTTTCTGTCGTTCATGTTTAAACATTTATGTATAATAATGAACTACACCAGTATGAAACGTTATACAGCATTCACCATGAATAGAAATAAGGTATGATAAAAAGCTTTCAAAACATGTAATAGCTTGTTCAATGTCATCAAGAACAATCATAATTCAAAAGGCATATTGCTTTTAAAGGTATTAAATTTTCATAACACAATATCAATTGAAAACATTTTATAGAGTCTCATGTCATGAATAATGTGCTGATATGATTGCTATGTAAGCTTATTATAAAAGAATCAAAGAGCCATCTCATGCTTATGACTAGTAAATACACTGCAAGCAGAGGATATTCACCTGCTAGATCAAACCTCTTATCCATGCCCGCCATGCATTTTACAGGTATCTGAAGTCTCGAGTTGACTCTGGGAAAATTTCCCTAGTCAGTTGTTTCATGTCATGTTTATTCATTTATTTATGTATTTTCTGAGAGACGTTTGAAATGTTTGAATATATTAGGTGAACTACTTACAACTAAATTTGTCACATATCTATACACCTTGAATGTTTTAATTCCCTCTTATGACTGTTTTGAAAATTGTTCACCTTTGGAAACTTAGAAATTTAAGATGTTGCAAATATGCACACAAATGATGCTTTTTGACTTTGATATTCAAAAATGAGCACTATCAAAACAAACCTGATCTTGATTCAAAGAATTAAATTGCTCAATCACAAAGCTTTAACATAACACTTACTTTGAGATTAGATTGCTTCTTACTCAATTTGAAATGAAAGAAAATCTGCTTACCTGATGAGCAGTCTAATAGTTGAATATCATCTAGGGCTATATCAGAGAGTTCTCCATTTCCTCTGACAGCTTGGAACATCAGCTGAAATGGCTCCTGGAGTCTTCCTAAGTGTATCACATCACCAAGCCATCTGGAAAGAATAAAATACGGACATTATATAGGATGCAAAAGTTGAAGGCCTTAGGGGACAATAACTCGCAAATAAGCTCAAATAAAAGATACAATATCAACCAAATTTAACAGAACCATGTTGTAATAGTGGAAAAAGATAGAAGAAACGAAAACCAACAAAACTTTAAAACTGTGTTTTACCTATTATTCTTCACAAAAATACAAAACATTCAAAACTTAAACTAAGATCACACAAATTCATATTATGGCTTTCTTACTATTAGAAATTCATCACTTGATTACATGCTAATTCTGATTGACCTAAATTTATAACACTTGCAATTAGGATATTTATACTGAAGAGATACTATGGATAACTTTGATTTGTTTTACCTATATGGAAATAAATGTATAAATGACTCTTATACAACTTTACACAGTAGCAACATCAGACATTTTTCTAGAGGCAGGCTGCACTGAGAAAATGAAGAATACAAGTGTTTTGCCTTTTTCCCCCTTTTTGGAGCCTGGCTAGATCTGAGGGGCAAGTTGGAGGATGAGACAACTGAATATTGGCACTTCAGAGAATAAGCTGATACTCCAATAAAATAGCTCTACCTGCACCCTGAAGTACCCATGCTGGTATTCAAATAAAGTAGCTTTATCGGGTTCTTAATTTGAGGAGAAAGAGAGCTACTTCGAAGGAGCTGTGAATGCTGATTCTTTGCATGTATTTTGGCACAGCAATAGGATATACAGTGTGTCTCAATAAAAATTGTGCAAGTTTAAAAGTGCCCTCTGTGGCAAAACCAAAAGACTAGGGTAATATAATGGTACATCACTGTAAAGAAAAAACTCCAAGCTTTTAAATGCCGTTTGTTTTATTACTTTTTGACTTTGCAAACTAGAGATATGCTTCATTAAACACAAATGTTGAAAACCCCATTTGTGCCACTTTTTTCAGAAAACCAATTGAACATTGGTTTTTGATATTCAGTATCTTTTCTGTTAATAAGACTGTTCATTGTAGGACCAGAATGTACAAAGTAGTCAATATCATTAATCATGTATTGATCTTGAACTTGGATAATATTTCTTAATGTTATGTAATCTCTTTTGAAAAGATGAACACGAAGGTTAGAGATAAGTTTTTAAAGTTAATTCACCACCATTCTCCTTTTTGAATCCTGAATCTCTATTGAATGTTGCTAAGTGCATACTCATATGAAGGGACAGCTTATCACTTATTATCACACTTCATGGAAGAAAAGAGGCTTAAAAGTCCGGGAAGCATTGAAGATGCTTGCTCATTTGGACTTTAAGCACTCTAAGAATGGTGGTGTGAGCGCAGTGTACTTTTGATGAACGAGTCTCCATGGTACTGAAATATCATGAAACTAGAAGTCCTTATGAGGTTCTTAGGCAATTCAGGATATCCTATCCAAATATACGGACTCTTCGGAATACGCCTGCCAATCGGTACGCCAAATATTTGGCTTCGGCAACAAGTACGAACTTAAATAAAGGACATTCTGGTAGACCCAGAAGTCGAAGATCGCGGCTAAACATCGATGAAGTCCGGCGTGCAATTCATCGTGATCATCTGATAATATCAAGAAGAAACCCTATACCAAACATTTCGAGAAGTACTTTTAATCCTATAACATGTTTAGCTTGGCACCCATACATTATGGTTCGCAGGCACTCTTTGATGCCAGAAGACTTTCAAATACGTGTAGAATACAGCCAATGGTTAGTTAACACCCAGCAAAGGTTTCTCTCAGATGAATTACTTGCTTTACGCCCGAAAGAGCAAGCATCTTCAATACTTCCCTATTGAATATTGCTAAGTGACTTACTCATATGAATGGACAACTTATCACTTATTATCACACTTGAAGCTCAAGATCAATACATAATTATTGATATTGAATAATTTGTACATTCTGGCAAGGAGGTTGATTCTGGTCCTACAAATGAACAGTCTTATTAACAGAAAAGACACTGAATATCAAAAAAACAAAGTTCAATCAGTTTTCTGAAAAAGTGGCACAAATGGGTTTTTCAAAATCCGTGTTTTATGAAGCATATCTCTAGTAAGCAAAGACGAGCTTGTAGTTTTTCCTTTACAATGATGTACCATTATATTACACTATTCTTTTAGTTTCACCACAGAGGGCGCTTTTAAACTTGCACAATTTTTATTGAGACACACTGTAGTATTGCAAGGCATTTGATATCAATCTGGCCATGAGGCATTTATGTACTCAAACAACATACTATTCCAATGAATGACATTAAAACTAGACCAGAATGTGACAATTCATTTATTGAAAATGGCAGTTAACACAGTCCATGCAGGGTAAGTGTGTGAATGACTAGGACTGACTGCTTCAACATTAACACTCTGTGGGATAGACACATCATTAAAGTTAACTGACATGCTGTAAAAGGCCATGGTACATATGTAAGGCGACTAATTGATGATGTGACAGCCAAATGCTTATTTCAGCTTATCAGGAAGGTAATATTAAAGCAATAGTATAAAATTTTGATCTAAAATGGTTTTTAGTGGGCATTTTCACGAAAAAGTGGACATGAGAAAAATATTGAAAAAAGGATGTAACTATTCAATGAAAAATGCTACCACCATATATTTGGTATCAAAAGAGAGCCATTTTGAAGCTCTTTAAAATGAACCTAATTTTGAAAAGACTGAACAAAGATGTCTATGAAATTTCTTTAAAAAACCCAATTTTTGGTCAAATTTCTTGATTTTCATAATGAATTTAATTTTTTCAACACATTCTTGATTGTTTACTTGGGTGTTATTGTTCTAAATGGCTTAAATAAGGATCAAATTTACACATGATGTTGTATTTTTAGTTAATCCTGACCAGGCTTTACAGTTCAGTGCACCCAAAAATCAGCGGACAAATTGTCCTTCCGTTACCGTCCTTCCGTGACCATGATCCCTTCACATTTCGCATTGTAAAAACATAACCGTAGGGAATATTTTGATGTGGAATGTGGCAAACTATTGCAGAAACACCAAGCAATGC
>JXSR01S004372.1:50759-62681 GCA_000969725.1 Ophiothrix spiculata
TGTTTGATTCCAATAATCAAATTTTCAAAAAAGGAGTTTTACACTATAGCCTTTTTTGAATGTCCATAGACTTCTGCCGGGGCCAACAGTCATTAGAAAAACACATATTCTCATTTTTCTCCAGGATGCAAACAAATTTTCAAGATAATTTTAAGATTTGTAAGATTTTTTACAACAATATTATCAGTGGGTCAAAACAAAGGAAAAATATTGCATGGTAATAATAGAGAAATAGAGCACACTTATGCACCTTGGGACTGGACCTCTTACCCCTCACCCTGTGCATTCAGAGAAATAGTCCATAGCTAGTACCTTGAGGAAGAGATATTGACTTACTTCACCTCTGCCATTAACATTGCTCATGTTTCCCAACCTAGCTACAGAACTAAAAGGTTTCAAATTTCATTATTAACCTAATGGAGCATGCATACCAGGTATATTGAGTACCTTCTAGAAAATACCTTTTTAATTAGTACTGTAATCATACATAAGACGACTAATTGCACAAAAACGTCTTTGACCTATTTTTCACAATTATTGAATAAGATAAAAACTTAAAAATCTGAGAAAATTGACACTGGACATTTGTTACTAAAAAGATTTTCAGATCAAAATTTTACTTTAATAAAATTTAGTTAAGCTTTCGGGAAACTTTTGGCACCAAAAACAAGTATTTTGACCCTAAAGCCAAAATGGTAGACTTGTCAAATATCAACATCATCATTGATGTCTTCATGTTACTCTGCTTCTAGAAATGAATACTTTCATATAGATTTAAGTTTTCTTTGCTGAGTCACAGAGAGAAAACTGTTCCTAAAATGGATGGGTTGAAACCAACCTTAAATAAATACTATAACATTGGTTGCAGCAGATTATCATATGCAGTTGAAATATTTTCTACTTGCAAACTATAAGACCCGGTCTAGACTCCACGTATAGAATATTTTGCTTAAAATATTCTATGCTGACAACAAAATGATGTAGGTCATCAAATTAAACTGTGTGTTTTATTCGATGACCTACGTCATTTTGTAGTCAGCATAGAATATTCTAAGCAAAATATTCTATACGATAGTGGAGTCTGGACCGGGCCTAACTGGCCACAACATTTTCTCTTACTATAGTTACACATGACCAAGTAACAAGAGATTTTTTAAATGCCTTAATTATCAAAAACACTTCTGTACAACATGGAAACAGATGAACATTCAACTTACTTTGAATATCTCTTGCTATTCACTCAATATGTTATGTCCCATGTTAAGTATGTCTTTTACACAAAATCTATATATTTAAGGATCATTCCACTGAAAGATATATGAATTCCTGTTCAAAACTTTGCGTTTCACTCATGACAACAATTGACTGACCATAATTTGACTAGTGGATGTTGATACGAGGGTCATTCAAAAAGTTCTACCTGTTGTATCATAACTTTTGTTCTAATAAAGGTAGCTACTTGAAGTTTGGCAAAAATATAGTTTAAGAATGTCCCCTACACATGGTGCAACAATCATATAAATATCTTATCTAGATTTCTGTAAGTTTTGTGAAAACCACAGAGGGTTCTGATACACCGGAAACGGTCAAAATATGTGCAACATTTTTAAAACTGGCTCAAATACAGTGAATTAAAAAGGCCATAATCTAGCCATGTAGTATTGCTATACAGTAAAAATTTTGTAAAACATAAGAATGAACATACAATTATGCGGGATGATTAAAAAAGCTGACCCAGACTGCAAATAATGGTAATTCACAAGGATAACAATAATAGAAACAAATAGCCCCTCCAGCAATAATATCAAAGACACAGTTTACGAAGAAATTGACCTTAATAAAACAAGATACAAAATGGTAGCATTGTAAAGCTTAATTTTAAAAATATTTTCATGGTAGATACCAAAAGCAACCAAATTCATGTTTTTGACTGAAAAATGTGAGGTAGTAGCTTCAACTGCTGCATTTTACATAAAAACGCACTTGGGAAAAGTCAGGCTACAAAGAAACACTATGCTGATATTCGTAATCCTGAGAGGGTACAAGACATCCTTTCGAATTTTGTGATTCTGGGTAATTTATGTCTGTAACGAGTTTACTTTATCAGTGACAAATGACTTGTTGGACTGTTAGGTACACTTTCATATCAAATTTATTCTGTAACTTACATAACTTTTGGGTTTACAGATGGTTTTTCATACATAAGCTGCATATATAATTTCAGGTGAAATGTCATTTGACATTTTACCGTTTCCTGTGTACCCTAAACTAACTGTGGTTTTCAGGTAACCTACAGAAATCTAGAAAATATATTGATATGATTGTTTCACCATGTGTAGGTGACATTCTTAGCTTTATTTGTGTCAATTTTCAAGTATCTACCTTTAACAGAACAAAAGTTATGATACAACAGGTAGAACTTTTTGAATGACCCTAGTAGATGCTTATAGAGGTAACATTTTAAGCATTTTAATTGTTTAACATTTTCTTTGCAAAATATAACTCTAGCCAACATTACAGCTCATTTGTGAACAATAACATATTTAATTATTAAGGCTTATTCCTCCTTTCTGATTATAAAACAGGCACATTTTGCCACTGAGAATATTCTGTGCTGCAATTTAGCAGGGTGCTATTTTTTAATCATTCTAGGGAAACCTTCCCTTGTATCTGTAGCACCTTTTCCTTTTAATCATGGACAATTAATCTCTAATTGATGAAGAGATGAATATAGAGAGAAAGGTCAACCTTTAAAAATAGTATCTCTCAAGGGTCAACTTAAGCCAAAACAAGCTTTACCTGTTAATCCAACGCTCATTTAATTAAGACTCTACAGCCTTACTTAAATTACGTACTGCATGTTCTGTTGGGAAAAGGAAATTAAGTGTTGGGATAATGACTCTTTGGTTTAATGAGAGGCAATATTAAAATACCATAATAAATGTGACCTGCCATATCGAAAGGTACCTTGAGGGTCCCAAAATCAGAACTGATATTTTGGTCTCATTTGAAAGCTGAGATTTTAAGCTTCAAAAATGACACCTTGCTTTTGGTAATTGAATATTTGGTTGCAAAGTTACATCCAAATGAAAGGCATCTGGCTGATTCGGTAAAATATAGTTCTGAGAAAATTGAGTTTAAAGTTTTTGAACTGAGTAAAACTTAGATAGAAGGACGATTTTTAAATTGATTTTTGAACACATTTTTCTTATGTTTCATTTGTTCGAACCTGAAAAAATGATAAAAAACACTTCAAATGTAAAGTTTCTGATAAAATTGGAAATAAGACCTTGGATGCAATTTTTGACTATGCTCAGCTTCAATGGCCTGTATCTCGTAATATACAATGCCGACCTTAGGTACTTTTCAATATGGCGGGTCACAAATATGGTCTATATGGTATATGCATTCTCTAGAAGAAAATTAACATTATGAAACAAATACTCAAAGCCAAAAACCTATCATTTCAGAGTTCAACAAACAACAGATGCTTCAAATTTTTAACAATCGCTATCTTATTTACAAATGCATGTAAGTTACGGATGTTTATATTACCGAGAAAACCCACAAAAAAATCAACAGTTTTTTGTTTTCAAACAGAAAAAGTAAGCACAGTACTAGAAATAGACAGTATCAAAATAGTCTGCTTTTAGCAATTAAAAATATGTAAAGATTTCAGGAAAACACAATCCCAAATGTACTCTGTTATTCAGTAGAATGTTGAAATCTTCAGTAGGCTTACATGTTGGCAAGAGCCCGGGCAAAATGTCCATTCCACAGGAAGAAAATGGCCTGGATTTTGTGCACAGACTATTACATGGATTAATTCAACACATCTTTATTGATTTGCATATGGATGAACTGTGAAAATGAAGAATATGATGAAGGGTCGGTTCTTAGTTACTTCTTCCCATAGTATATTTTATGCCAATTTTGTGCAATATTTATTCATTATTCAATAAAATCTCACGCATATCTATGTAATGACGACTATTTCATGATAGAATATTCGACACGGTGGTGAGTAAAAAAAGTATTCTACACGATATCATCAAATCCCCGTTCTAATCCCAAGGTGCATTAGGGTATGAGGGGAAATAATTCAAACACAGATAGTTGTTGAATAGAATATTCTGTCTGCCAAAAACTTTGAACCAACCCTTACAGTGTGAAGAAATTCCTTTGAATAAAAAGATTGCTAATGACGTTGCAATAAACAACAAGTGCTACTAAACCTCAATAGCGGTATCATAGATTTCTTTGCTTCATCTTTTCATTTCAAAGGAGCATAGTTGATTTTTCAAAATATAGTTGTCATATGACAGATGTTTACAATGCTTTAGAATGTCAAGGCCCCTAGTAGCAACCATATCTCATATTAGTCCATTTTAGATGCAAGTGTAGAGTCTGTGTAAATGACGCAAGTGTGAAGCTCAATGAAATGGCCTGCAACACAAATATTTGTACAAGCCATAGTTACAAATCTTTTAATTCAAATTTGAATCTTCTTCATGCATCCCTGCTTTATAATGTATAGGTTTCTTGCAAGTTGGCCTATTTTTATTTTTAAGAAAATGTGAGCTATATTTATTTTATATTTTTATTCAGAATTGATTAGGCATGTTAGTATTGTCCTAAGGCTTTTATTCAAAATGTAAAAAGCTTTATACCATTATGTACCTGAAACGTTCAAATGACAAGTTGTACATAGCATTTGTATTAGATATCCCTTGGCAAAGAAATCTTTTACACTCTTTTCCTAAGTAGAACTTTGAACCCTTCGTTTTTAATTCTTTTCCATATAAAAACCATTTACAGACAAAAAAGATTCGCCCAGCATGGTTCTTCATTGTCATGATTGATTTGCATACACCATCCTTAATGGACAAGTTTTTGCAGGTCATTTCCATTTTCCACTACTAAGTAATTTGAGTGCCCATCAGATAAATGACCTATTTTCAATAGGTTTTTCTAATTCTACAAATTTACAATAGTTTAACAGTTGGATTAAAGGGTTTTCTCAGAGATGCAGTTGCTTACGACTGCGGGATAACAATTTTTTTCATAAATAGTAAACAATCAAAAAAATGTTTACATCTGTTTTATGTGCGCAAATTTCAATGCACACTGAACGCATGCTTTACTAACGTGTTTGGTTAATCACGCGCCGCATTGCTATGTAATATAAACACAGGAAATTATACAGACGCAGATGTGCCATCACAGTAATCAAATTTTATTGGAAAATGTCCGTTTTCGTCATTTTTCTTGAAAACTAACACGGTGACCCTATTTTTTATTTCAGTATTTTGAAGTGCGCAAAAACTGAAAACATGTGTAAAAATTTAAAAAAATCAATGGAGCATTAACTATTTCAAAAGCACATAATGATCGACTTTTTGAAGCTTTCCCTATTTTATGTGGTAAATTGAGTGAATTTTAGGGGAAATATGTAGTTTTTGAAATGCCTGTATCTCAAAAACAAGCACAGCGACCTACTTATTTTATTTTCGATTTTTTATAATTAAATCTACCAAATACTGGGAAAACCCCTTTCTTATTAATTGAAAAAATGCTCTTTACAATGGAGTCAAAGGCAAGTTCACACAATTAGATTTTTATTTCATAAGAAGGATCTGGTTGGAAACTCATCAATACTTTATTTATTTTGCTCTCAAAAATTTTCATAGTTTTTTTCTTTGTATTCAACTTTGTTCATACTCCCATATAAAATTTGATTTCTGTGGTTTTTATTTGTTTGTTTAACACTCAATAGTTTTCATGGCAGTTGATTTCATTTAGAAAAGCATCATCAACCCATGCCTCTTTTCAGATGTTTACAATGCTTGAAATGACAAGATTAGGCAAAAACAAAAAACAAGTTTGTTTCCTGTGCGCAGCGCGCATTTCGCTTTGGCGTCATATATTTGCGCATTTCATTTGTTTATTTGATATTTTAGAAAACGAAAATCAAAATAGCAAATTTGATAAAAAGAACGGGGAAAATTGTAAAATTTTTACTAAAGAAGTGTTTTCTTTTCAATAAAAACTTGAAACCGGACAGGTTTCTTACTGAAAAAATCATCAACCATACGGATTTTCAATCAAACTTTGCCTCAGCACCTCTTGAAACAATACAAAAAAATGAAAAAAAAAAAAAAAAATGCATTTCGCATTTAGGTTTTTTTCTTTTGCCTATAGGAGCCTCTCTATCTCAAATTTGAATGAATAACATTGGCGTGAATGGCGCAAATGTGAACTTTGATAAAATGGCCTGTAACACAAATATTTGTACACACCATAGTAACAAAATCTTTTTTAATTCAAAATAGTATCTTGTTCATGCATCCCTGCTTTATAATTTGTAAGTAACTTCTACTAGTTTTGCATACATTATTCAAGGAAATATGATCCATGTTTCTGAGTATATGTGTCTTTAAAAAGGTTTGTACTCTCTAAATGTAAAAAGAGTGAAAAAACAAGTGAATGCCAATTCACTCGAAAAAGAGTGAAAACCACTCAAAAACAGCTGTATGCGCCAGTCAATCCACTCGAAAAAGAGAGAAATGACTAAACTTTCACTCCAAAAAGAGTGAAAATAGAGTGAGAGTGAACACCACTAAAAAATGTATTGTCCTCCGTTTAACTCTTTAAAGAGTGGTAATTCACTCGCTGAGAGTGAACGTTACTCCTTTTTGAGTGAATATTTAGTAGAACGAGTAAAATTGTGGAATATTCACTCGAAAAGGATTGATGTTCACTCTCAGCGAGTGAATGTCCACTCTTTAAAGAGTTAAATGGTGGACAATTCATTCTTGAGTGGTGTTCACTCTCACTCTATTTTCACTCGTTTTGGAGTGAAAGTTCAGTCATTTCTCTCTTTTTCAAAGGGATTGACTGGCGCATACAGCTGTATTTTAGTGGTTTTCACTCTTTTTCGAGTGAATTGGCATTCACTTGTTTTTTCACTCTTTTTACATTTAGAGAGTAGGCATTTACAGTATGGTACAGTTTTCCCCCCAAAAGCAGGATTTAAACCATACGATATCATAAATCTTTTTCAAATGACTAGTTGCAAATAAAATTTGCATAAGGTATCTCTTGATAGAACTCTTTCATAATTTTTTCCTTTTTTTCCTTATCAATGTAGAACTTTGAACCCTCTTTTCTTACTTCCATTCCATACAAAGCCAATTCACAGACAAGACAATCTAGATTTACTCAGCGGTTCATTGTCATGATTGATCTTACGTGATGTTGCATATACCATCCCTAATGGACAAGTTTTTCGCAGGTCATTTCCATTTTCAACTATTAAATTTAGGTAATTTCAGTGCATGCATATCTGATAAATGATCTATTTTCAGAAGGGTTTCCTAAACAATGAAGTGACAAGTTTAACAGTTTGGTTAAGAAGTTTAGCCCAGGTTAAATATTGTAATAAACACTTTTTATACTTTTAATTTGGTAAACCCTCTTTTTGTAAATTCTGAGATGCTTTTATGCTAGAGTTAACAGTGAATATAATATAATTTCATTTTATTCCATTATATAGGTCTCATTGACAAAACATGAATACTTGATCGAATTTACTTACGTTTCAGAAGTAACTCTTTTATGTCTCAACAATTCTCCTAGCTTTTCTAAGTATTCTACTTCTTTTCATACTCCCACATATAATTTGATTTCTTTGCTTTCATATTGACATTTAACACTTAAACAATTTAATGGCAAAAATTGTATTTAAAAAAACCATCTTCCCATACATCTTTCAAATGCTTACAATGCATGAAAATGACAAGATTCCAGGAGCCACTAAATCTTTCTTTGTCTCTGATGGAATCTGTCCATAATGTGGGTGTGAATGACGCAAAAATGAAGCGCAATAAAATGCCCGCAACATAAATATTTGTACAAATCACAGTCACAATTTTGTTTATTCAAATTGTATCCTCTTCATGCAACCCGCTTAATAATTTATAGGTTCCTTGTAGGTCGGCTTATTTTGATTTCTGCATTTTTATGCATCATTAAATGTTGATTTTCCACATGCAATTCTGTCAACGAAATCATGAATATTTGTGTCACTTTTAACAAAAACAATTATTGTAGCAATTATTGTAAAGACAGAAAATCCAAATATGCCTCTCAGTAGCTTATGTCCATACTGTTCAACATACTATGCTAAAATATTTGTGACACAATCAAAGGGAAAGAGTTAGATGTCGGAAATATTGATTTTGATTTTCAGGGTAATAAAGGTTTTTATATAAAATTATTTGTTTTTTCATTGTTTTAAAGCTTGAGGAATAGCCTTACCTCTGAAGCCAGATAACGAATAATGATGGAGATTTGTATCACAATGTAGCATTTCTAAAATATCAGTACTGTAAGAAAAATTGAAAATTGGTAACATGCATCTCATTTCTCTTGATCATGTCACATATGGAGACATTTGAAGTAAAAAATCTTTGAAATAAAATGAAAAATCAAATTCCAAAAAACTTCATCTTTTAGATATGCTGTTTCTATCCACCATAATCCAGATAAAATGGGTTACAGAATTCAAACTAGTCTCATCTATACTTCAAGCATTGATTTGACCTATATAATGCTGAATTACTTTGTCAGAAGAGCATAAATAAAATCTAAAGAGCATTCCAACATTAGTTTATAATAATCACAATCCCAAGAATCAAGTCAACAAAATTTAGACAGTTTTTATTGGTTTTGAAAATAATGTCAAACCAGAAACTATAAGGAAGAAAAACATTCAAATTTATGAACATCATATCTCCCTGCAGCAAAACTGTAATAACTCATAGCAAGAGTTGAAAATGTGATATTATATTTTAACAGATAAATGTGATCAGTTTTCAAAATAAATTTTTCAAATTGCAGTTTAAAAAAACATGTTGATTGACAAATCAAGTGTTGGTATTTTGATGACATCTTTAACATATGTGACGCGTTACATCAAAAGGTACAAGTTCACGGCCAAGCAAATTTTGAGATACAGGCAAATAAAGCTAGTAAATTATAAAGAAAATAATAAGAAAATTGTCATCTTTATTCACCATATCTTCAAAATTTAAACTTCAATTTTCACAAGCAAGGTATCATTTTAAAGCTTAATTTGTTCTCTTTAAAGTAAAACAGAAATCTCAATTTTGTCAAAGGTAGACAACTTGTACCTTTTGATGTAACGCGTGACATATGAATACTCTAAAGGATACAAAATCTGTACATAGTTATGAGAAATTAAAACCTGCATCACCATGGTTGGGGAAGTAAAAAAAATAACTGTTAATAGTCCTACTTCTTTCAAAAATAGGAAAGAGGGAGCTCTTTATATTTCATATGTTTAGTGCGACATTGGCAAAATTCAGATTAAAATCTGTAAAATATTAAACTCACTATAAAAAGGACCCGTTAAAGCAGTTTTATTTAAAAGTTCCAGTGCTTGACTCCCACAAAATCTGCTTAAAATTCTTAAAGCTATTACCTATTACAATGATCTGAATTTTTTGAAATTTGATTTGAAATGTACAAAAAGATCAACAAAGAACACACAAAAAACATTAATAGAAAGCTAAGCATGATTTTTAAAAAATGTCTTTAAAAACATTCTAGAACCCTTATTTCCTTGTACCATCCCAAATAAAGCCAATTCACAGACAAGACAGATTTACTCAGCAGTTCATTGTCATGATTGATCTGATGTGATGTTGCATACATCATCCCGAATGGACAAGTTTTTCACAGGCCATTTCCATTTTTAACTATTATGTAATTTGAGTGCATATATGAATAAATGACCTATTTTCAACAGGTTTTTCTAATTATTCAAATTTATAGACACTGTAAAACACTATAATTTTGTGGGGATTTTATTTCGCGAATTAGCAATAAGTGACATTTTCTCGAGTATTAAAATTCATGAATTAGAAACTTTTTGATGGTTTCGTATGTCCGCCGAATTCAGAAGGCCAAATTTTATCTTCTAATTTTCTATGTTCCTGTCAATATAGTACAAAAATACTTGAATATGTAGCTTGAAAATTCATCCATGTTAACTTATCTGCATGAAAAACGGCGCATGATGTTTAAAACAATCGTAAAAGTAAGCCACAAACCGACAGATTGTCAAAAGAAAAAGCGTGCCATCAATAGATTCCTGGTAGTTATTTATTCTAACCGCCCCCCCCCCCCCCACAATCGCGCAAGCGCTAATGGTCTGATGATGTCAATTTGGAATTTCCTAAATCAGCTGATTGCTTCGCTGTCATGGTCACGGGATCGGTTGAGAGCTAAGGCTTACACATTTTAAGGAATAATTTTGAGTCTTTTTTGACTGATTTAAGTATAAATTGATGTCAAAATGCCACCACTACCTACAGGTTGTGTTTGTCGATCACAAGAGAAGAAGAAAACTTACCCAACTTCGAATTACGTAGTAGAGATAAAGGGTTGTTTTGAGGTGGATTTGACTAGCATGCCATTTCTTAATAAATAAAACATGAACTTGGTCAATATTTTCGCGAGGATTTAATTTCGCAAATTCTTTTCCCTCGCAAAATTAACGAAAAGAAATGTCTTGCGAAGTTTACATGTTTTACAGTATATAATTAAGCAGTTTTGTCTGTGTTAAATACAGGATACCAATTTCTGATACTACTTTTAATTTTTTACTCATTACACTTACATGTGAATTGTGGAAATTTCTTCATATTGGATCCGATGGTATGGTAGTTGACAACAATATAACTTAATTCCATTGCATGAGTCAGGGCATTTTGGCAATTACATGAGTCAGTTTGGAAAATCATAAATACCTGATCCAATTTACTAACATTTCAGAAATAAATATTTGCTTCTCAAAAATTTTCCATTTTTTTATGTCCCCTTCTTCTTCTCATTCCTCCCACATAAAACTGGATTTCTTTACCTCCATTTTTTCATTTAACACTTGATAGTTTTGATGGCAGTTAATTTCTTTTAGTAAGACATCCTCATCAAGCATCCATCAGATGTTTACAATGCTTGAAATGACAAGATTTCAGGAGCCTCTCTATCTCAAATTTAACTACTATAGATACAAATGCAGCAGTCTGACCATAAGAATGTGGGCGTGAATGACGCAAGTGTGAACTTCAATAAAATGGCCTGTAACACAAATATTTGTACAGGCTATAGTCACAAATTCGTTTAATTCAAAATGGTATCTTCTGCATGCATCCCTGTTTTATAATTTATAGGATTCTTGCAGGTTGACCCATTTTTGTTTCAAGGTAATGTGATCTAATTTCAGCTTGTTTACATTTCATGTTAAAACAAAAGTTTTCTTAACGCAAAGTATTTTCATTTTTTAGTATTTCTGATTTTTACACTATTATGTTTCAATTTGGAATTTGACAGGTTGAGTTATATTTTTCATGTAATTTTGATTTTTTAAAATGTGAAATTGCCTCATCCCCAGCCTCAATTACACATCATAAAATGCTAGTCTTTCTCAATTTTATCAAAATAATCATTTTTGGGACATTGTTAACAAGAACAAATATCATAAACAGAGAAAATTAAAAAAAAATGCTTCTAAATGGATACCATATCTGTACTGTTCAACATATTCAGCTGAAATGTAAGATGTTTTGATACTGATTTTTTTTAATCAAATCAAAAATTAAATTGTGAAAGATGCATCTTTCAGAAACGTTGTATCAATCTATCATAATTACATTTGATAATGCTTGTCCTTGGCAAATGCATTTGATCGCATGTAGGTGAACGAATCCTCCGTCGGTAATTATCGGGGTTTTCCGCTTTCGTTTTATGTCCGAAGACACTTGTTATTGTTTCCTAGCAACGACGACGTGTTTTCACCATTCAGCGGCCGATCCGGTTTAGGCCTCTAATACTGTC
>JXSR01S004374.1:17368-30129 GCA_000969725.1 Ophiothrix spiculata
TTCGTGATTTTCTCAAAAAAATTGATTTTTGGTCAAAAATCAACATCACCATCATGTTCCTTGTGAAAATTCCTTTCTGGAAATGTATACTTTTATTGACTTTAAGCACTTTGTTAAAAAGTTATGGTAGAAAATAAATTTGCAAAAATGTATCATTGAGTGAGGTGCTTACACCCCTTAACAAACTTTCAGTGGTGAATTTAATGTTAAACGTGTATACCTAAACTGTCGATTTGTGAGAGTCTTGTCTTACAACGGGGTAATAACATCTATCAACATACAAAACAAACTTGATGTGGTCCTAAAATAGTTAAATTCCAATTAACCTTTATACGACATCCATTGACATGATGCGTAAACTGCGTCACTGGTATCTAAACATCTTCGATCGATCAAGAATATTCGTCAACTTTAAGACAAAAACATACTACGCAATCCGCAACATTTGGTCGTAAGTTGGACGTAAATTAATCAAAATGGAATTAAACACACCTGTAATCGTAATTATAAACGAAGCCGTAACTTGGTTGCCCGCTGCATCTGTTGCTGTGATTGTAACCGTTGTATTACCTACAGGGAACGCGCCACCCGATTCATGACTGGACGTAAGTTTAAAAAAAAAATGAGAGACTCGAAGGCAGTAGCTGCAATTGCAATTTTGAGTGAAAATGACATTGCGTATCAAGATAAATTTTAAAATCAAGGTCCACATGATTTCAGACATTCAGAAACGGACTTTTAAGTACATTTAAAAAACTTTCCGTGTTGGGGAAACTTTAACATTACATTTTGGAGAGAAAACAAATGAAATTATTATTTCTTAGAATATTGTAAAAGTTATTCTGACATCCTTTCTGGCTTGATTGGATACTTTCAACGAGCTTTAGATAAAACACGAAACAAAAGTGATAGAAGTTTTCATCTATATAGAGATGAAGTAACTTGTCATAAATGTTTTGATGTTTTGATTAGTGATCATGGAATTGAGATCATGATATTTTTAAGGGCTTCACAGAACTTGTAATAACGTTAGAATTAAATGTTCAAATTTTACGAAACAAAAAGCTGCTTGAAGCTGAGATTATGTACAATAACATTTGGCAATTGTTTTTATCACATGTAGCCTAATTCTCTCAGAAAAAAAATCTCCACAAATCTTGCGTCTTTATTGGCACACACTGTATATGCTCATTACCAACCGAATACACTCTCGTGTTGGTTCTATTGTATGGAAGATTTTATTTGCTGTCATGCGATGAAATTCATACTCGTGTTCGGGCTATTTACAACTACATCTCTTAATTCATCAACTTCGAAATAAAAACCTATTACGCAATACACAACATTTAGGCGTAAGTTGGACGTAAATTGATCAAAATGCAAGTTAACAAACCTTCAATGGAAATAATAAACGAAGCTGTGACTTGGTTGCCCGCTGCATCTGTTGCTGTGAATGTAACCGTTGTATTAGCTACACGGAACGTGTCACCCGATTCATGACTGGACGTAAGGTTTACTACACCAGAATTGTCAGTCGCTGTAGGGGATGTCCAGGTCACTACTGCAGTTGCAGAACCACTGTCTGTATCTTGGGTAACATAAGTGGGCATGTCGGATATGGACGGGTCTTCGTTATCTGTATGAACAAGCATGATCAAATGAAGAAAAGCGTGTCCTTTTTATTATATATATTTAGAGTAAAGTTTTATTTGATTCCCCTCTGCTGCTCATTACCAATTCAATTTATCTATTTCGTATTGGTGCTATTGTATGGAAGGTTTTGTTTGCTTCAACCTTAATGAAATTTAATTCATACTCGTGTTTGTGCTATTCAGTTATATAAGGGGCCAGTTCAAAACTCAACCGGCCGCTTCAAAACTCAACCGGAGGTTGCCAGCCGGTCCTGGGCGGTTGGCTATTGTATATTCCGGTTGAATCGGTTAAACCGGCTAGAACCGCTCAGAACCGGCAGGTAACTACCGGTTGAGTTTTGAAGCGGTCAACCTAAATCAACTTGTTTTTAAATTGAAAGATATGTAAAATTTAAGATATTCTTATAAAACACTGAAAGGTGAAAAAATAGGTCAGAGTGGATAAGAGAACTTTCATTAAAACAAAACAAACAAACAAACAAAAAATCTGCTTTAGTTTCTATTTTACAGAATTTAAAAACTGGGCTGTTACAGGTTTCCAATTAAATCTACAATTAACCATACAAATTGATAAAAGGTAACCATTGTTATATCACGAAATCTTATATTCATCTTCTCTCCATTATTGTTGTAATCTGCAGGCAAATTATATCAATAATGCCTGAATGGGCATTCTTTTAAATTCTTGACACCTATTCTTTGCTGAAATCGAAGCACTAGTTTAGTGCCCTATCTCTCACCCCCAATGTCCAACATCAACAAACAGCGAGTGATTTTAGAAACAAAAAATTCATACGCAATACGCAACATTTAGGTGTAAGTTAATCAAACTGCAAGTGAACAAACCTTCAATTGAAATGATAAACGAAGCCGTGACTTGGTTGCCCGCTGCATCTGTTGCTTTGTATGTGACCGTTACAATGAGCAACATGTAGGAGTCGACAACTGGACCCTTTTGCCGCGGCGGTACACATATACCTATTACTATATTTTTCCAAGGAAGTACAAATTGTTAGCAACGAACGAACCTTCAATAGTGATTGTAAATGACGTCTCAATTTTGTTGCCTGATGCATCTGTTGCTGTAAATGTAACCATTGTATCACCTATATTGAACATGTCACCAGATTCATGACTCGATGTCAGGGTCACTGCACCAGAATTGTCACTTGCTGCAGGAGATTTCCAGGATACCACTGCAGTCGCAAAACCATTGTCTGCATCTTGTGTGACATTAGCGGGCATACTAGATATAGACGGGACTTCATTATCTGTTCAAAAATAACAAAAATGACTAGACAACATGTGTCCTTTAAAAGAGAGTGTATCATATGAAAATATATATATATGAGCATTTCCTTCAGGTTTTTAATTCTAAGTGAAATGTAGGCTAGTCCCTACAACATTGGAAATATTTCAAAATCAATTTAACTTGTTTTATGCCTACTTCCCTAACATGTTTGGTAAGTTGAGAAGCAATGGTGATGGGTAACGATGTTTGTCACAGAAAGCTATCTTTAAGTGATGGAGAATAAATCATAATCCATCAGCTTTGCAGTAAAAACCTTTTGCCAAGTTTTGCAACATACGTATATGCGTAATTTGGGCGTAAAGTGAACAAAATACAAGTAAATAAACCTTTAATGGTGAATGTAATGTAAAAGGTGTAAACTTAAATTATTATTTTTGTGAGTCTTGTCTACCAACCGTGACGGTAATAACATGATATGATATACTGATATCTATCCGTTATAACATAGTAAATTTTTATCAACATAGTATAAATGTGACCCGTCATATCGAAAGGTACCTTAATACCGGCATAGTAAATTACGAGATACAGGCCATTGAAGCTGAGCATCGAATTTCTAATTTCATCAGAAACGTTACCTTTGAAGTGTATTCTATCATATTAATCAGGTTTCAACATCCAAAACATAAGACAAATGTTTTAAAAACCGAGATAAAAATCCTTTCTCTATTCACGTTTAACCAGTACAGAAACTTTAAACTTGATTTTCTCATAACTTTGTTTTCCGAATCAGCCCGATACATTTTACCAATTTGGATGTAACTTTGTAATCGAACATCCAATAACCAAAAGCAAGGTGTCATTTTAAAGCTTAAAATATAATCTTTCAGATGAGACCAAAAATTCAATTTTAATTTTGGCGACCTTAAGGTACCTTTCGATATGACGGGTCACAAATGGTCTAATATTACAGTCACCCTTTACACGACATCTAATGACATGTAAATTGGGCGCAATTTACTGCATAACTGTCGCTGATATCTATACATCTTCGATGGATCGAGAATGAATCCTAATTCATCAACTTTGAAGCAAAAACATTCTACGCAATACGCAGCATTTAGGCGTAAGTTGGACGTAAATTGATCAATATGCTAGTGAACAAACCTTCAATGGAAATAATAAACGAAGCATTGACTTCGTTGCCAACTGCATCTCTTGCTTCGTATATAACAGTTGTGTCACCTACAGAGAACACACCACCAGATTTATGACTTGATGCCATGATCACTACACCAGAATTGTCACTTGCTGTAGGGGATTCCCAAGTCACAATTGCAATCGCAGAACCACTATCTGTATCTTTAGTAATGTCAGTGTGAATACCTGATATAGACGGGTCTTCATTATCTGTATAAACAAGAGTGGTGAAATATATCTGTATATTTTGAAGACAATTAAAAGAAAATATAGAGCATATCTTTGAACCCGTGTATCTAAGTTATACAATTTACTCTCTAACAACACTTGATGAACCATAGCTTGACTTCTGGAAATCGAGTGAAGTTCCTCAAGGTGTCATTTTAATACCTATATATTGGTCTTTTCAAATATTTTTTATTATGTTTTAGGTTGGAGATCACATACTGCACATGTACTTCAATAACAGATTGAGAAAACTTTAGTTCCAATTTTCTTATGACATCATAAATACCTGTATTATATATATGAACCCATCAAACACAAGTATATCTTTTACATTATTTTCTAAGGAAGTAAACAATTGTTAACAACTAACGAACCTTCAATAGTGATGCTAAACGAAGTCTCAATTTTGTTGCCAGATGCATCTGTTGCTGTGAATGTAATCGTTGTATCACCTATATTGAACACATCTCCAGATTTATGACTCGATGTCAGGGTCACTACACCAGAATTGTCAGTTGCTATAAGGGATGCCCAAGTCACAACAGCAGTTGCAGAACCACTATCTGTATCTTGTTTAACATCAGATGGCGTGCTTGATATGGATGGGTCTTCATTGTCTGTGCAGGTTCACAATGTAGATAAAATTTGAATACTTTAACAGAATGCATTTTGTTTGACAGATTCTTTTTTGATATAAATGTGATGTCAATTTATATAACAACAATTTTTATATAAGACATGGAACAATCAACTATTATCAGTTATTATTAACTAAATTCATCACTAGGGGTTGTGGTATTACCTAAAAATTGCTTTAATACTCATTTTAAAGGACTTAATAAAGTCGCATTTTGTTACAAAGGCTACCCAATTATTGGGGTGTGATTAATATTCCCATTCTATAACAGATTTACGTTTTATCCTGACTTTTTAGTATATGAAGCAAGAATCATAGAACCCATCAAACAACAGGTATACATATCAAATATTTCTCTAAGTAGAGGCAAACTGTAAAAAAAAAGCACCTTCAATAGTGATGGTAAATGTAGCCATCACTTGGTTGCCAGCTGCGTCGAGTGCCGTGATTGTTACGTTTGTGTCACCTATAGAGAACGCGTCACCAGAGTTATGACTTGATGCCAGAGTCACTGCACCAGAATTGTCAATTGCTGTAGGAGATTTCCAGGTTACCACTGCAGTAGCAGAACCATTGTCCGTATCTTGTGTGACATTGGCCGGCATATTAGATATAGACGGGACTTCATTGTCTGTTCAAAAGAACAAAAATGACTAGAAAACATGTGTGCTTTAGAAGAAAGAGAATGTATCATATTGTGAGAACGTTATATTTGATCATGGAAATCATCCAAAGATGAGCGAATAACCCATTCATGAATATCATGAAATTTTATTTACACACACATATATCAGTGCTTATTATATATTTGTTTTTCATTAAACTTTTCACTTAGCGTTCGAATAGAGGTCGTTTTTAACGAATTTGAAACACGAGGAGATTGCGGCGATTGTGAAAGGAAAACACGGACAAAGACCTCTTTTATAACTAAGATGCGTAACCACAGGATTTTCCAATGTGCAGAAGGAAAATGATACCGTCTCATAAAATCAGTCGTATCTCTGGTTTGCAGGATTAAAGGATTTTCTATGAATTTTCAGCGATGATGGGCAGAAGCATGGGCTTGAGAATTATATATTTTAACACACTTCTGAGAAATGGGTGTTTGAAGCTTCAGAGAAGTTTAGACACTTTTACCAGCTTGGGTAGGTCTTTTCAACTCCTGTGGTAATTTGCAGCAGAATTATGTGATCAAGGACGTGGTTTTTACAAACATAATTATTTGTTTTGTTTGGCAGCTGCTTCTCCTTAATAATGCCTCAGAGTCTTGATAAAGGGTAACTTTATGTTAACTCGACCTCTAGCTGTTTCATTACATGCTTCGTTTTTGCAATTCATTCTGATAACATGAGCCGCATATTTTTCTGATATTTATATATAAGATAAGCTACCAATGGATTTTTTTGCTCCTGGTAAAGGTGGATAAATCGTTTCATTGTTTTAATGAGACCGCCATTTTTTTCAGATATTGAACAACCATAATCTCTTATCCATTAAGAATGAGGTGTTTTTTTGTGCTTTGAGTTAACATATTCCTACAACAACTTTCAAACGACCCGCTAAATTGGTTTTCACGTTCTTGAGGAGGCTACCATAGAAGATTTATACCTAATCAATCATGTTGATATGATTTTTACATATGAAAAGGAAACTGGTATAAGGTGAAATAATCTTGAATACAAAGACATGTTTAAATTAAAAAAATGCTCATGATTATGTCTGTAAAGATGACGGTCTTTGTTGCCTGCCTATTCTGCAAACTACCGTACATCTTATCCAAACTGTGGAAGGTGTCTCAACTCTTTCGGAAATAGTAATCCTTAGTTATAGAAAATCAATGCAAGGATCGTGTTTATTTTGGTACCAAAGCAAGTGAAAACATGGTACATTAATGTCAGTTATTCACATTGTCTAGGGTCATTTAGTTTTTGAATTATATATATGGCGTTAAAATTATGACAACTTACGGTATATGGGCTTTTTTCTTAATCAAAACATATATCGGAGTTGAAAAATGACAATATCATTTTAAAGAAAACATTAATTTTCTAAGAACTTCGAAAAATTGATTTACTTTTCATGATACACTCTTTAAATATCAATTTTGATGACGATAAAAAGCAACATTGGAATAAGTATATTGGGATGAAATGATTCTAAAATCTTACTTACCAAATTCACAGTTCACTCCCTCAAAGCCTTCCTTACACTGACAGATATACCGCCCAATCCTATCATGACAGATAGCTTGGTTTCTACATGGATTGGACAAACACTCATTGATGTCTGAAAATAAGGTCATATAAACTTCATTTCTATTTGTTCTGATTCTGATTTATTTCAATATACCGTATCCACTCGTCCAATTCAACTACTCATTTTCAGAATTTAGATCACGTTACAGCTTTCATACAAGCATGCCAAAAATTATTGAAATAATTTAAATGAAGTGTTGGTCATAGAGTATGACTATTTGTTAAACCTTTGGAAATGGGGATTTTGTTAATTTAAGGATATTGTCAGATGGAAAATAGTTGAATTAGACGAGTGAATAGGGTAAACATATATACATATCCACACATAGACAAAAAACACACAATGGTATTGCGGATTAGAGTCAAAAGGCCAATAAAACCTGAAACAATTATGTCCATATTTATGGTTCTTAGCATGCTTGATAAAATATGTTTTAAATATACTGGACAATTGATCTGTATGATGTTGGAACATAAACTTTCCAAGATTTAGCTGGTAAGTATCAAAAACTTTCAGAATTTCATACTTTGAAAATAGTGTGGCTCCTGTAATGGCTATTTGATATAGTTCTTATAGCCCACTTTTGAAGCTTGAGTATTTTATTCAAGTACATTTTATTCGTGCTACCCCAAATTAAAATACCATAGTTGATGTATGGTAAAATTAGTGAGCAATACAATGTATATAATATGGATTTCGGTAGAAACTGTTTAAATTTTGACATCACACCAATATTCTTGAAATTGTCTTTGTAATTGCATCAATATGATTTTTCAAGGTTAGGTTTTCGTCAATAATAACTCCAAGAAACTTTGTAAAGGATACTCTTTTCTGTGTTATCAAGTTGTACATTTAGTACACATGTTTTTAGAAACAACTTCATGAGTTTGGAAAATATTATCTGTGTCACTTGTATCAATTAATTTGTTCGTACTATGAGATGTTCCAAATATCATATAATTTGTTTTGCTTGCATTTACAGACAACTAATTGGCTTTGAACCAGTTACAAATTTCATTTAGTTCATTATTTATTTTGTTCATTTGGGTGTCTATATCAGGGTGGGAAAAGAGAAATGTTGTATCGTCTGCAAACAAAATAAGTTGAAGCAAAGATGTTGAGTGAATAATATCATTAATATACAATATACAGCCCCTGAGGAACACCATACTTGATCACCTTTTTACCAGAATCTTTGATTTGGTATCTCATAAACTGTTCTCTACCTTTTAGGTAGCTTTTAAACCAATCAAGTGTGATATCTCTGAAGCTATAATATTCTAATGATTTACAACAAAATATTGTGATCAATTGTGCCAAATGCCTTTGACAAATCCAAAAATATACCAATAGAATTTTCTTTTCTTTCAACAGCCTGAGTAATTTTGTCCACTAGATCAACAATAGCCATATACGTTGAATGTTTTGGCCTAAACCCAATTTTTTTTATTCAATATACTATTTATATCAATAAATTTCATCAACTATTAAAAACCAATCGTTCAAGTATCTTAGATAAACACGGTAACACTGATACCGGACGATAGTTTGAAAATATTTCGGCATTGTCTTTTTTGTATATGGGTATTACTTTCTCAATTTAGAGTTGATCTGGCGCACAGCCAGTGGACAATGAAGTGGTTTTGCAATTTCTTGTGATACTTTCTTAACAATGAAATTTCCAATACTATCGTGCCCTGCACTTTTATTTAATAAATGTAAGAGGCTGTTGAAGATGTGGATTACAGCTGTCCTTTGTCAACAATTTTCTGCTAGTAGGCCTTCGTCACCAGGTGAGGTATAGTATATGGGTGGAGGCGTTACAGTTTTCTGTAAATATCAGGAGTATTTTTAACATAATTTCAGATAGGTGTGGTCAATTGATTTGGTTTATGGACCATAACCTTGACAATTTATCAGGCTATCAGTCACCATTGTTTCATCAACTAATATTCATTACTTTTTGAAATAATTGAATTTGAATCGCGGTATATAGGGGTGCGAGGATGCAATGGCACTGATGCAATGGTGAAAGCATGTATTATACAATGCATTGAATTGGCTATACAGTGCATTGTAGAGGTGCGATGATGCAAGGATGTCTGATGCAAAAGAGCAAGCACGTATTGTAATGCATTGAACATGTTGCAGGTTTTGTGGGTGGCTGCTCCATCCCCGAGTGTGTGATTGTAATGCATTACAGCTTTCGGTAAAACCCCTGAGTTTTCTTGCCATATGGCGCTAGGTAGGGGTGTGAAAGGATAGCGTAGCCTAATGATGCAAGGGGGGCATAATGGAACAGACGTATATGATAGCACGTGCATTAGATTGTACATTAGTTACTAGCCATATTATTCTGTGGAAAAGTTTCATGAAACAACCTTTTTCTGTATGATATAAAAAAAGCTAGGATATAAAATGATGGGTTATCCAGCGTAGGGTCTTGCGTATTGAAAATACGGGGTCTTTAGGAATATTTTTGTAATGAAATAAGGTCTACGGAACTGATATTTCTCATTGAAAAATAGGACAATTAGAGCTGAAAATCGCTAACAATTAGTTGAACACTATGTAAAACACATTCTTGATCTACTCTTTTTGAAAATCTGTGTCTTTGAAACTGAACTAACTTTGAATTGGCCATTATGGGAAGCGGGAGATGAGGCTTGAAAACGGTTTTGTGGGTGGCTGCTCCATCCCCGAGTGTGTGAACCGACTCATGCCTGAAGCTGGGATTGCCCCATTTACCCCACTACTTAAATGATGTAGATTTGTCACTTGGCAGAACTTTAATTCTCGATCCAGTCAATAAATACATAAATGCTTGCAATTGTTGATTGATCCACTCTAATGGAATGTACCGCTTGATTGGTCAGGTCAATAAAATTTTATTTGCCACTTTTATTGACGACCTTATCACTTAACATTGATTTCCAACCAGCCTTGATATTTCAAGTGTACAAATTCTACAAAAAAGTGCTGAAGAAATATAAATTGGTATCTGTAGAGTGGATTCCAACGGAATTTTTAGAAATATTTGACCACCCTGTATAGCTCTGTATCTCAGTTTAGCAGCATTTTCCTTCATTACAAGTTTTGTTTATTTAAAAGTATATAGCATCCCCTTCATATGTCAAAGGGTAGAATTATTGAATTACATACAGTTATAAAGATATCGTGGAAGCAAGTATGGTACCATTTTTTTGCACTTGTTACACCCTGTATATCAATTTTTTTGTGGTTTGTCGACAGTCCTTACAATCATAGCTTTACAATGATATATAATTTACTGGGACTTTAACACAGGGAAAGAAATGCTATGCGTTAAAAAGGAAGGACATGCAAATTCCACTCTACTTCTGTGTGTAACGCAGATTCGTCCCACCTCATAACACAAAGCCGCTACTATTTTGATTTAAGCAATTTCCTTTTGTTTACGATCTTTTTAGAAAGTACAACAACACTAGTTAAATTGGAGTGATTATCTGTTGATAACAATGGTCGAGTGTACATTCTGAATCTGAAGGTAATGATATAGAGTGCGATTGGCACTGTCAACCTTTAATTTAGGTCAAGAAAAAAGTCATGTTACTCCCTGACAAGCATCATACAATCTAGGTGTATTTAAACACAATCACATAATTGAAATTAATCTAGTCCGAAAATGATATAGGGTTCGCTAGTCCAAAAATTAAATAAGGTCCGCTGGTCCGAAAATGATAGAGTTCGCTAATCCAAAAGATAATTTATTATGCTGATTAGCAACTCTATGTTTTTGGACTAGCGGACCCTTTTTTCATTTTAGGGCTAGCGAACCTTTTTTAATTCCGGACTAGCGAACCTTATTTCATTTTCGGACTAGCAAACCTTAGGACTAACGAACCTTCGAAATACCGGTCTAATCGCATTTGAAATTCTTTTCGGACTGGCGAATCCTTACTTCATTTTCGGACTAGCGAACCTTAGGACTAGCGAACCTTTGAAGCAATGGTGAAGTTGCTCATGCGGTAGAGATAACAGGTCTTGTGGAGTAAATTTCACCTGTTTATTTTATTTTCATTTTAAATAATTCGTCGGTCGCATCACTTACCAATCATCTACCGCACCGTCTTATCGCACTTGAATTTTTTCCTGATGAAACCGAGCTCAAGGGACATTTTGTAGTGAAATAATATCATGAATAATATCAAAACTTAAGGTCTGTAACTTGGCAGTCAAAAAGAAATCATCAATATATTAATCCATAGAAATGTTCTCAAAAATGTTAAATAAACCGGTATGTGATGCGACCGACGAATTGCTGTGAAAACATTACAAAATATTTTGGTAAATTGAAAAGGTCAGAAAATACTATAACTGTAAAAAATAATAATAATTTGAAATTGAGAGCCGTTAAGTGTGTACTAGTGTGAAACTTTAATAATAAAGGGAAAGAAGACAAATGGCAGGATCAATAGACCTAAAATAAAATTGTCTGTGCCATTTAAAAGCCTACGGTCATGGTGCTCAAATTTGCAAGTTTATTCACTTCTTTACAAAATTTATAACAAAGGGTCTTAATTGCTGTTTTGTGCATTTATATGATAAAGTTCTATTTAATGTGACATTTTGACAATGTTACAAGTCCTAATTACTCAATTTATTACATTTAACAGGTCTATTTAAAACTAATGGTATATATAAATTATTGATAGGGTTGGTATCGACAAGCCTTTTGTCGACAATTAAAAAAGTCTATCCAAAAGTAATGATACATGATTACATTATTGGTAGTAAGCAACAATGTGTGCAGGGGCGAGTTTAATATATGTTTTACGACTCATCAAGATAATAACAAAGTTTTATTCTGGCAGAAGCGTGTCTGAACATGTATAAATAAATACTTATAAACTATACCTATATAGAAATACAAACAATAATTGAAGAGTGTAGAATAAGAAGTACTTAAGTCACATAATACTATATAGTTCTGAGATATTAGCGTTTAAAGTTCTGACTTTTCTATAAATTTTAAATGCAAAAGAGTATTGAATGGATATTACGTACATGTTATCGTATAGTGTAGTGTATCATTTAGGGTGATTTAGAAGGCTGTATCGATTATCGATTTTATGCAATCAATAATCACTATTTCGCACTTTTACTTCTTACTCTACAATCATGATCGCCTATCAAATAATCCTATTTATCTTAAGATGAGTAATGCAAACATTTTAAAAGTATATATATTTGTAATGTACAAGTCATGACGAACAATTTGACATGTCATTCGTGTAAATCAGACCTTGTTGAAAATTCGACATCATTGCACGCTTGAGTGAATTTTAGTTTATATCTGCTTAACCATACCTTGAAAATATATAAAAGTATATGTAATCTACTCGATGAAACGAATATTTGATATGTAAGTTTACATATTTAGAACACTTTTGAAATTTGACCCAAAATTCACTCAAGCGTGACGACCACTTCCCATAGAAAAATTTGCTAAAAAAATTGTCAACATAATTTCTGACCTTCAGTTACCTCAAAAAAA
>JXSR01S004374.1:46678-57223 GCA_000969725.1 Ophiothrix spiculata
CTAGATGTGGATTTTCATGTAGAAGATGATGGTTAGGGCAGTTTTGGACCAAAGGTCAAAACTCTTGTTCTTGGCCCAATATATTTTTAAACAACCTAACTAAATTTTGCAAAAATAACAAATGGGCCACTTATGCTTTTTAGAATCTAGAAACAGATGTCTAGAAACTCATTTCTCAATTTTTTATTTTATTTTTGAGTTACTTTTTGAAATATTGCCAAAACTAGGTCCAAACTTGGCATAAAATGAATGATTTTTTTGTCATAGCATTGTATTCCAACTTTATTTAACCGTAATCTACGATCTGAATTTTACCTATAATCGACTAATTTGCATGGTTTATTTCATTCATTGTGCCTACGGTCAAGTCGCATCAACCGTGTTATCGACCTCATAAGTCTCGCCGAACGAGAAAAGAAAATAGTCTCGATATTTTGTTTTTTTTTAACGTGAACTGCTGAAAAGGCTGACTTTGAACCCTTATTATCTGCAAAGGGTAAAAGCAAATGCAATTGTCAACGGGTGTATAAAAATTTGGATTTTTTTCAAGACAAAGTATGTAATGTCGATTGATAAAAAAAGCGCTATATGGAATTTTCTATGAAAAGCAACGATTTTGAGACTTTTGAAGCAAACAGATTTGAACCTATACATCATTTTTCATTTTAGAAGATAAAATGGTTTGTTTGTCCAGTTTTGGTAAAAAATATAAAAACTCAGATTGATGAAATTTGAAATATATATTTTGCCTATAAGACCTGTAAAGTAAAGAAATAACAAGTGGAAAAACATACGTTGATGCAATGTACGAAAGGAGCCTAATATAGGTTCTTCATACTTGCCTGCGATTTGTTTTGCGATAACTAGGTATCAACATTTCGATATCTACTACTTTGTGTCATGACAGGTCATCATCTGATGTCAGCAACTTGCAACAAGCTCATAGCTAGTGCCTTGAATGACCTCACTGCCCCACTTGCTGTGTTGAGATATTTTGAATTTCATGTGAAATGTAGTGAATGAGACATGCGTTTTTATGACTAAAAAGTAAACCTTTTTTTACATAAATTATGTCAAAAATTCAAGAATTTTATTCGTGACAATTAATAATTGACGAAAAATCAACACGCTACGCAAAAAAAAAAAAAAAATATCAAAACGACTATGATGGGATTTGAACCTACGGTCTTGAGATTAAGAGTCGAGAGTTATAAGCACCGGACCAGTGAACTGGCTATTTTACCGATGGGTAATCAAAAATATATTAATGGGTATTTAAAGTAAGACATTTTACCCATGTGCAATTACAAAAAATAAAATACACTGTGACAAAATGAGGAAGTTTTGCAACGTGCTGATTGTTAGTGTCGGGAACCCTTACATGAATTTTGTTTTACCACAGTCTACCGCAAGACTTTCACAGGACTTCAAGAAAAATGTTACAATTTTTCTTTAAACGTATGGGCTTATATAAACGGTTGCTCATAAAGTTGGAATCAAACTATTTTTACCACTTGTTTATGTAAAGGTCGGTTTATGTGGAAACAATCTGGAAATTTATGCTTCTTTTGGTCCGATTTGATATGTAATCTTGTTGGGTGTAAAACGGAACTCCTATTGTGATCAATTTCCCATTTATCGGTTAGCGGGTAACAACACAAATGGGTGATTATTAGGTCAAATTTTATTTGGCCCCGCCTTGGTCAAGGTCACGTAACTACTCAAGTTAAGTGGTTACGCGTAACTATAGTGACCTGTAATAGAGTGATAAACAGGTGATTGAAAGTCTTGATCACGCTTGACTGCGCCAAGAGAATGCTTGGAAGCAAAGCATTAACTGATCCCTCAATTTACAAAAATAGGGCTGTGGTGAAAGCGGAAGAGTTCCCGGCGGTATATGACATCTTAAAGGATTTGAAGATGTATATACCACCAGAGACCAAACCTTTTGATCACATTCTGAGTTCCATTCTACACCCAACAAAATTGTCTATCAAATTTGACCAAAACATATATAAGTTTCCAGATATTGAAGTATATGGCGTGAAATAACTTGCCAGTAAAATTGCACGAAATGTCACACATAATCAGGCAAATTTTTATCGCATTGTGTTTAATTTACACAATATTTATACATAAATGTGCAACATTTTTCCTGAGCATTTTCCTCGTACCCTTAAAGTAAGAAATTTTACCCATGTGCAACATTTTTTTTTGTTTTCCATATTTTTCATAAAAGTTAAATTCAACCTTAGTCTTAATTCTAGGATATATTTTGTTATATGAAAAGCAATTTTTAAAAGGCTTTATTTTAAACTCGTTTGTGAAGTAGAAGATAATAGATTAAACATTAAACATGTTAAAATAGCCTTCAAATTTCAAATTCTATACTGATTTCAAATAAGCAATTCAACTTGACTTTCATAACTTAGGTTGATTTTAACTTTTATGAAATAGGGCCCTGGACTATATTTTTGAAATTTATAGGGCTCTTAAGATATTTTTCAGACTAATTTATATTCATGTTAAACATCAAGTACACGGCCGATTCAATATTTTAACACATTTTTTTTAAAGGAAATGCAAATTTCGCCACCCCACAATACGCTGCCTATTGATATCACAAATCATAGATGTAGTTAACTCATTTTAACGAGAGAGTTTCTACCCAACATTTGAACAGAAGTCTGGTGAAGGTTAAGGTCATATGATATAAATTATGCTGCCATAATAAAAAAAACTTTTATTTTACTTTAAAATTGGCGTGCTTGTTCAATTTCAAAATACGCCCGCTAGTCCGATTATTCAATAAGGCTCGCTATTCCAAAAAATGAGAAATTTGACAAATAGGTAATAGAAATATGCACATATCTTTTTCTTTTCTTTTCGGACTAGCGATCTGTTTTCAAAGTTCGGACTAATGAGTCTAATTTAATACTTTTATATCTGTATATTTATATAACTCATTGTGCAATCTTATATATTTTTATATGTATGTAGTTCATTGTTTTTAATTTATGATTTTTATATACTATGTATATATACCCCTAAAAAACAGTGATTTCACTGATGGGGTTTCCCCAGGCAAAATAAGAATTAAATAAATAAATAAATAAAATTAGTACTTGCGAGCCGTTTTAAAATTCAGACTATCGAGTAATCGGAGTAGCAAGCTGTGGGACAAGCAAGCTTTTGGACAAGCGAGCTGTCCACGCAATATTTCACAAATTATTTTAAAAACATATTCCATAGATAGATAGACTCAAATCAAACAAAATATTGCTATTTTCTCCGGAGTGTGAAACAGATAGTTTTGCATCTTAAACGTAGCAAAAATATCCTTTGCCTTAAATATAGTTTCCGGCGGTATATGACATCTTAAAGGATTTGAAGATGTATATACCACCAGAGACCAAACCTTTTGATCACATTCTGAGTTCCATTCTACACCCAACAAAATTGTCTATCAAATTTGACCAAAACATATATAAGTTTCCAGATATTGAAGTATATGGCGTGAAATAACTTGCCAGTAAAATTGCACGAAATGTCACACATAATCAGGCAAATTTTTATCGCATTGTGTTTAATTTACACAATATTTATACATAAATGTGCAACATTTTTCCTGAGCATTTTCCTCGTACCCTTAAAGTAAGAAATTTTACCCATGTGCAACATTTTTTTTTGTTTTCCATATTTTTCATAAAAGTTAAATTCAACCTTAGTCTTAATTCTAGGATATATTTTGTTATATGAAAAGCAATTTTTAAAAGGCTTTATTTTAAACTCGTTTGTGAAGTAGAAGATAATAGATTAAACATTAAACATGTTAAAATAGCCTTCAAATTTCAAATTCTATACTGATTTCAAATAAGCAATTCAACTTGACTTTCATAACTTAGGTTGATTTTAACTTTTATGAAATAGGGCCCTGGACTATATTTTTGAAATTTATAGGGCTCTTAAGATATTTTTCAGACTAATTTATATTCATGTTAAACATCAAGTACACGGCCGATTCAATATTTTAACACATTTTTTTTAAAGGAAATGCAAATTTCGCCACCCCACAATACGCTGCCTATTGATATCACAAATCATAGATGTAGTTAACTCATTTTAACGAGAGAGTTTCTACCCAACATTTGAACAGAAGTCTGGTGAAGGTTAAGGTCATATGATATAAATTATGCTGCCATAATAAAAAAAACTTTTATTTTACTTTAAAATTGGCGTGCTTGTTCAATTTCAAAATACGCCCGCTAGTCCGATTATTCAATAAGGCTCGCTATTCCAAAAAATGAGAAATTTGACAAATAGGTAATAGAAATATGCACATATCTTTTTCTTTTCTTTTCGGACTAGCGATCTGTTTTCAAAGTTCGGACTAATGAGTCTAATTTAATACTTTTATATCTGTATATTTATATAACTCATTGTGCAATCCTATATATTTTTATATGTATGTAGTTCATTGTTTTTAATTTATGATTTTTATATACTATGTATATATACCCCTAAAAAACAGTGATTTCACTGATGGGGTTTCCCCAGGCAAAATAAGAATTAAATAAATAAATAAATAAAATTAGTACTTGCGAGCCGTTTTAAAATTCAGACTATCGAGTAATCGGAGTAGCAAGCTGTGGGACAAGCAAGCTTTTGGACAAGCGAGCTGTCCACGCAATATTTCACAAATTATTTTAAAAACATATTCCATAGATAGATAGACTCAAATCAAACAAAATATTGCTATTTTCTCCGGAGTGTGAAACAGATAGTTTTGCATCTTAAACGTAGCAAAAATATCCTTTGCCTTAAATTTGATTTTATTCAATTTATATGATAGGGTTTTTAAACGCTTCTTTTTTTTTTTAAAAAAAGAGCGTACAATTCCAAAATTTTAGTAACTTTTGGATATCCAATATCATTTATTCTGACAACTTACAATAACTTACCAATGTTTTAAGCAAATAAGATATAGGCCTACCACTTTTGAGCCATTTTATATTAAAATTATTTGGTATTATTCTGATCAATTATTTACTTCTAATTATCATAAACGTTAAGTGCTGTACATGTTATGTAATATGTGTAATTCACCACACAATATTTCGCATATTATTTAAGACATATTTCATAGATATCTTGAATTAAACAACACCAAATAATTATTGTCTCCGGACTTTTTTTGACAGTTTTGCACAAAACGTACCAAAATGATCTTTTGATTTAAAATTAGTTCCATTCAACTTTTATAAAAAGTCTTTATAGTTATTTTCCACCTTCCTCGACTTCTTAATTTTACTCGATTTACTTACTTTTGAAAAAACAACAACGTATTTTGAGCCTGAACGTGTGTACTCTCATTCATCTGGGCAGGTAACAAATAAGTATGAATTAAATCTTGACAACCAGAAAATATACTCACGTGTTTTGAGCCATTTCATATTAAATTATTTGAAATTATTCGGATTAATCATTGTATTTTCCAATTCTCTACAATTAACCAAACAGTAAAATCATATGTTGAAACAAAAGCAAAGCAAAACAACAACTATTTTTCCTAAGATTCGTATTATTTTTCAGTTTACAAGGCCATTTATTTATACATGTACAACAAAGTACATTGTGTATTCATACTTACAGCACTCAGCTCTCTGCAAGAGGTCATCTAAAATTTCTGGAATCCAATTCCTCCGATCAGTCAGCGGAGTCGGGTCATCAATGAACCATGGTTCGGTATCGTCCTTTAGAATTTTGGAACATGTTTGGCTCCTGATCGTACGCACAACCAGTCCTTGGCATAAGCAGCGCTCTTTCTTTGGAACAGCCCATCGCAGCTTATTTGTTGCCTGGTCGAACGTTTCCTCTATAGTGCAAATATGTGCGGCCACTACTGCAAAACAAATTTAAGGGAAAGGACATTATTGCGTTTAATCAGAAATTTTCTAGAAGTTTAATCAATATTTGTCAATTGTTATTCTATACTTAGCATACCGGTATTCAAATTTCGGAACGAAAATCATAGGGTAAGCCCGATTTGAGAGAAGAAAAAAATACATACGAAAATGTCATTGAAAAGACAACTTTGTCTATTTGCACTAGAACAGTTGCAAAAAATTAAAAGGTAGAAAAGAGACTTTATGGAAAAAGGGTAACAAAAAGTTCACGTACCTGAAACTAACCAAACAAGGAATAAGTGGCGAATCAACCTTAGAGAATCCATGTTTAATGGAGCGAGTAAATTCGCTTGACTTAGCACTTAGCTAATGTTTCCCAAGCCGTTTAGATAAAACAGAATGAAACTCGATTTAATTGTTGTTAACTGTTGCAAGCTTGACAACAATGATCTGCTCGTGCGTTGCAAGCTCCTATTTATGAAAATATTCGTAAAAGAAACGTTTTACGAATTTGCAATGGACATTTCGACGCATGCTCAAATAACTACCAATAAAGGAAATACACGTATGTCTTGTTATAAAGTATATTGTAAAGAAGGCTTAGCAGCGATCACATAGAAGGTATACGGTATACGGTATTTGCTATACCAGGGGTTCTCAATTAATTTATTGTAGGGCCAAATTGTTGTTAGGAAAATGCAGAAGGGCCAAATAAAGAATAGCATGCAGTATATTTGGCTGTGGCACTAGCAACATCAATCATTTAACCGGAAATTAAGGTGTGTGTTTTCCAATAAGTGCAAGGTGTGCAGGGAATATTAAATTAGCTTAATTCATTAGAAATGTCATTAAATCTACCATTCTCCCTCTACTTGCAGTAACGCCTTTGCTGTTCATGTAGGTCAAGAACCCTAGCAAAATAAAGCTTAAAACGTTTTAAAAACATTATAATAAAAAACGTTAAGTACCTGAGCATATTTGTAAGCTACCATTGAATAAAAAGTAACAATTATTAAAAAAAATAATTAAAAGATTTAAATCATGTAACTTTTCAAGTGGAATAATAAAGCAAGAATATTTTTTAGTAGTATTTTCATTCAACATTTTTGTATGTTTAAAAGACCTTTTTCTCATATTTTATAGATTCGGGGACCAATTGTTTTTTACTACCGCAAGTTTGGATGCTAGAGTTTATAATGGTTGTCGGTTTTGTCGAGTAATGTGGTTAAGAAAAGCAAATGGTTTTGGTGATGACCATAGATGAACAGCCAGTACTTAGTTTGAGTATTTAGAAGCGATTTGTAAGTTCCAGCTGGAAAGCCTCTCTTGTAAGGCATGGTTCCCAATTCATGACGAAAGCTTTTGAGTCATACGAAAGGGATTGACGTAATTGTCTTGCATCATGATGCAAAAAATATTGAGTCATGATTCAAAGATAGATGTATTTTAGTTGCTTGAATGGTGCAGAAACATTTAAAAGGAGGAAGTTATATGTTTTTCCTAATATATTTGCATCATGACTCAAAATACATTTCGTCATGGCTCTTGCGTCAAGCCCTTTCGTATGTTGGAAGACGTTCCGTCATGAACTGGGGACTGTGCCTTACTGGATCATGCAGTTTCCGTCAGTTGAACATCAGTCTCCGGCATGGTTCCTCCTTGCTTGTTCTCAAGCTAGTTATTAATATGATACTGACGAATCAAAGGCCTTTTTGAAGGCGATCTGAGTCCAGCTCTACAGAGTTGTATGTACGACATTTTCTAAGGGAGTTGATCCACTTGCAATCATACTACAGGTCGCATAATTTCCGTTTCCCTTCTCCGAATTTAAGCCGTGCTGTTGATGTTTAACATTAATATTAATAAGTCAGAAAAATATTTCTAAAAGCCCTGCAAATTCGAAAATATAGATCTGAAAAACAAAACATGTTGCGTATTTATGTATAAATATTGTGTAAATGTAATGCAACGACATTTTTCGAAATATGTGTGACATTTCATGCAATTTTACGGGTAAATTATTTCACGCGATAAACCTTTTAGATATGCCGGTGATTTTCTCTAAAAATATTAATTCAGTGTAAAATATTTATTTATGCCGATACGTTTATTGCAAAATTTAGACCTTTTTCTTCAAGTCCTGTGAAAATCTTGCGTTAAAATGTGCTAAAACAAAATTAATGTAACGGTTGCTTTTGTTTACCTTTCTGACACACGATAAAAAACAATTCAAAACAAACTCTGACATGAGATCCGTGCACGGTTTCTGACGTCAGAGGATGGCCCATCGTGACCAAAGGTAGTACTTATCGAAATGTTGATGCCCAGCTATGCAATACAAATTGCAGGCAAGTACGAAGAGCCGATATTAGGTACCTTTCGTTCATCACATCAACGTACTGTATATTTTTCCTCTCCTTATTTCTTCACTTTACAGGCCTCACAGGCAAATATTTACTTTTCAAATTTCATCAATCTGAGTTTTTATATTTGTACTAGCAGAATCGATGCAACTGACGGCGTTTTATCTTCTAAAACAAGATTGATGTAGGCGTTCAAGTTTGGTTGCTTAAAAAGTCGTTGATTTTTTTTTTATATAGAAAATGCCATTTAAAGGTGCATGGTCCGATTTGTAAAATTTTAGTTTTCACTGTCATATGAAAGATCACCACTTAAGATGTTTCAATTTCAAATTTGACTTAAATCGGAACAACCGTTTTGATTTTATGAGCAATTTTGTATTTTCCATTAGCCTATTCTTTTCGTTGAAAATAATATGATGGTTACCATAATATTGATTAATTTTAACAAATTTTCATTTATATTTCCGAAACGCAACATGTTTCCGCTGTAAAATTTCACATGGGTAATGAGAAAATTATGAGGAATAAATTTGGTACCAAAATCTCAGAAAGTTTGAAAAAATGTTAACCCAATCGGACAGAGCTCCTTTAATGCTTCTTTTTTTATCAACAGCAAACAAATTCATATGCATTGTATTGGAAAAAATCCAAATTTTCATACCCCCGTTCCCAATTTGCATTTGCTTTTTGTTGTTTTGACCATTTTAAGCAGGTCACGTTTAAGAAAACAAAATCTCGCGACCATTTGTTTTTCTCGTTTTGCGAGACTTGGAATACAGAATTCGCATAATGAGCTCAGTTGTTGTTTTGATCCACAATTAGAGAAACATTATCTGTGCATGGAGCATCTTTACATCCAACATTGGGGTGGAAAAGGGGATGGTCAGAAGAGAAGAGTTCTTTATGACCATCAACTTTACCCATTTCTTACTGTAATTTCTACTGTTTTAAATGGATGAATGCACCTGAAAAGACTCGAGTGTTCCAACGACTTTTCCCCTGAATGCAGCTGGATGCATCCATGTCCACTGACGACAGCAAGGTTGTGGGAGCCTTGATTGGACTGGTCTAAACTTAAGTTCCTCACATATGTTTACTGTTAGCTTCCCGTTCTCATTTGTGTCGTTATAGTCGTACGATCAAAAGATTTGTACTAATTATTTAAGAATGAGGTTCGTACAACGTTCTCATTGCGTTCGCAAGAATAGGTATGTTTATTTACAAATATCTGACAAATGTTCATTTTTATGAAATTTCTTTTCAGAGCAATGTTAATAGATGAATTTCCCCTTGACAAAAATGAGTTTTGCTTTTAAAATAGATTAAAAAATACCCTTATGACCGGTCGCAAACGCCTTACGAACAAGCGGCGATCAGTTGTTTTGACCGTTTCGTACGAACGTCGTACGAACGCCCAAGAACATCGTACGATCAAAAACAGTTCATAAGGTCGCAGCCTGGTTATTTGTCATGTTAAATATTTGTTACGAATGCCTTGCGACTACCTGCATACGATTGCCGCACGACGTTCGTACGGCGTTCGCACAGCTGCCGTACGAACATCGTAAGCACTTCGCCATAGTAATTCCTATTCAAATGAATGCTTTTTAATGAGGATTTGCCAGAGACGCGCCAATCATCTCTCTGGGATTAGCATATAGTAATCACATTCGCTTTACATGTTGATATTGACATGGTCGGTGAACATACCAATGGCTCGTCAATACTCAGAAGATGATGTTTATTATGTGAACGAGTAAAGGCATTGCGACTGATTTTTAATATCAGGGGACTGAATGCCGTACTCTTACTTGAAGTTGAAAGTGTTGAGTGCAGTATGCTTTGTGATAGTGGCGCCAAGGGGAATTTGAGTATAATATTATCCCCTTTTTTTCATAAGCGAGGAATTTGTTGTAATGACTGTATTTTGTGCCGTAAAATTACTTTTACCCTACTCTTTTTTCTTTCTTTAATTCTACACCTTCTCTTAATACCCTTTCTTTCTTTTTTTTTTCTCTATTCGTCGCGAACTGATTATGAGTAAACACTCTTTCGTAAGGCCACTGCAAGACGTTCGTACGAAAGCTTACGAAATAATCAAATATACATTTTTAATCAATCAATCAATCAATGATATAAGTACTTGCATGATAAAATGCATACCCCATGAAGGAGTCTATTCGTAGAGTAAAGTTTCTTGCTCAAGGAAACAAGGAGACGAAAACCGCCCGGCCCGGGGCTCGAACCCACAATCTCTGTATTACGAGACCCGTGCT
>JXSR01S004375.1:4786-15942 GCA_000969725.1 Ophiothrix spiculata
AATATAAATGCATACAAATCTCTGAAAATGCTTTCACATCACTAAAATAGCAGTTCCATGTCAATATCTAATCATAGTGTAACATTTGACCTTGTAGTTGACTTTTTTAGACATTGTTAGGTAATTGTTATAGTACTTATTTGCTATGTTTAAACAGTCATTACAAGAAATCCCCAACTCCAAGAGCTCCCTCTGCAACTATATACTAGAAAAAATTTCTAACAATGTCTAAAAAGCCATCTACAGGGTCAAATGTGACACTTTGACTGGGATATAAACATGGAAATGCTTTTTAGTGATTTGAAAGCATTTTCAGAGATGTGTATGCATTTATATTTTACAGAACTTAACAGAAGGGAGCTATTGGAGTTGGGGTTTTCTTGTACTGGCGTATTCAATTACATCTTGATTGTATTCTGCATTATGATACTTCAATAATTGCAATTAACTGAGTTTTCATACTCTTTACAAAGACTAGATCATAATTAAAACAGATGAAGAACAGAGATCTGATCATTTTCCTTTCTGTCAATGAGGTTATTATCTTTTGAATCGCATAATGTAGAGTCAAGTAAACTGAAAGAATAATTCTAGTTAAGGAATCTTAGATGGATTTTTTAAATAAATAAAAATGGTGTGAAGGAGTATTATTGTGTATTAGAAACCAAATTTAAACTGAGAAACAATTAGATGTCGTGTACATAAGGGGTAGAGTATCTATATTATACTTTAAAGAAATATCTTCAAAATGAATTCATCAGTTTTCTTCAAAAAAGTTACCGTCAAATCTCAAAATCAGTTATCTATTACACTAAATATTATACTTACTCGTACATGTAGTTGACAATTGAAATAATGATTTGATAATATTTTACCAGTCATTCAACAAGAACAAGCCGTTTGTCTGTATTTTCTTTGAGGTTTCCCTAAATGAAATGCAAAACCTTATAATCCAAGTTTTTTCTGATTTCATCTCCGTATTAGCTTCCGTAATTGTAATTGACACCTCTAAGACTAAGATTGAGCTATATAAGTACACAATTTGGAGCACAATTATCAGCATCAGACATCTGTCAGATTGTTTTTATATACTGTTTTTCTTTTTTTCACTTATATACAAGCAATACATGAAATTTTTATTGCAGTAAGATTTGAGTGCAGTTCGGATTTTGGATTATGCTGTCGAAAAGTAAATCTATTGCAACCTTTTTTTTGTGATCTGCAAATTATATAGTTGGGAGATAGTTGGGAGAAATTTGAATAAGTCACGATGGAAAAGGGCGTTGCACATTTTTCACATTTATTTATTTGAGCATTCGACTTTCGATTAATGGGCATAATGGTCATGTTTAACTATCACAAAATGCCAAGATTAAAATTGGCATGATTAGAATTAAAAAATGTAAATCAAGATGAAAGTTTTAAATGTATCAGATAACAATAATTGATTCACCAGACGGGTCTATTTTTCAAAGAAAAAACACTCTAAAGGAAGAAAGAAATGAGGTATTTTCCAATTTTTCAGATATTTATTTTATAGGCACACACATTGGTAGATGCCTGAAACAACAAGAATATCTATCCCTCTATTCTCAGTTAACATTCCTTATGATCGTTGATCGTGTTACCCAAAGAAAGATGTCCTTAACCTCTCCTCTATCAGTCCCCTGTGCCCATTGAATTTCCTTTTCTGTGCTTAAGTATTGTCTTAAAGTGGAAGGGGCTCTGCTGTATTTGTACAAAATACTAATTAAATTACGCACGCTATAAATACGGTTATTGTTTATGTTCCTGTCTTTACTATTATTGAAAGCTTATTTTGTATAGAAAGAGGAGGGATACAAGATAATAAAACAAAGATCTCATCCGCGATTTTTCACCTGTCCTAGAATGATAATACGGGTTCAGACAATGTCCCCTTTTCGTGGACGGATTAAATTTCAAGCTAGTTTGTATGTTCTCACTTGTCCCTTTTATACTTACGGAATGTGATATCTATCATTATTTTGATTTTTTTTTGGTTATAGTTATTCCATCAAGGTCTGTTATTCTGTCAATGGTTGGTCCCTATAAGACCCAGGCCATTTCGCAAAGTATTCTTACATTGAAACCCCTGTCACATAAACAATGATAAATAAAGTACTTCAAAAGAACAAAATAAAATAATCGAAACAGCGAATCGTTTCAAAACGGTATCTCTGCAATCCAGGTGCAATGAGACTGAGTGTACCCATAACCAGGAGTCCGGGTGACACGACCACTGTATTTCATTACACTAGCGTTACACAAGATACAAAATATGTTACACTTTTACCAAATTCTTATTAATATGATATTCAATATTTTGTATTTTGGAAAATAATAACATTTGATATGAAATATAGCATTCAGGGTCCATATTCATTAAACATCGCTAACTCTAGTTGGCTACTAACCTATTGTATACCTGTCAAAATTTGACAGATAAACAAAGAGTTAGCAGCCAACTAAAATTAGCGATGTTTCATGAATATGGACCCTGATCTTTTGAGTGACATTGAGCAAAGAATTTGAAAGGAATGACTTTGGCAATAATACAATATTGTTACAAGTTTTTGTAAGTAGTGTTTAAACAAAGAGCAAGTAGATACGATGTAAATCATTTGTTGACGATAACGATTTTGAAGAAACATTACTTAAAACCCCGCGGGTTAACAAGTTACGTCAAAGTACCGATTTACAAAATCATAATTCACTATATTCAGAGTGAAAATACAAATTATATTAATTCCAAGGATAAAAAAGACTTATAGCTACATATATATTTTCGTTTTGATAGGATATGATAGTCTATATGAAAAATGATTTATGTGTTTCTTTTCCCCAGTTTTATCCTTTAAAGAATCTCTGTTGTGAGCAAGATCATTTCCTGCATCATTTTCCCACAATTGGTAGATTTTCCGTATTCTTGAAAACTGCATCAAAGATAAATACAATACAGAGTCTCAATTTCTTTTTTTTTCACTAATTGTGTCAAGGAGGTCAATGCCTTTGTGACACACATAATGCAGTATTTTCAATCTTCGTTTGATATTTGAGACTGGAATTTAAACTTTTTAGGCAGTTGAAGTTTTATAAACTATATTTTGAGGTGATTGGATATCATAAAGCTGTTGTACTGGTTTATATTTGCTTTAAAACTCTTAAAAAGTGCATTTCAGTGTCAGTGCTCGTTTACAACAGATTTACCTTAACTTGATATGACTTGCATGTGTACCCGATGTGTGAATTTCCAAAAACAAAGATTGGTTAAACTTCAAACTATACAAAAGGTAGAGAGGAATTTCGCCCGGCATTATGAACCATTTTTATCACTGAGTACAATTACTGAAAGTCATTTTGTGCTTGCAACACTTTTCATTTTGATCGTAAGTTCAACTTAATAAGTTTCGCCATTAAATGGTATAAACTTTGTGTGTTTATTTAACAAAAGCATAGATTTTAGGATTAATACGGAAAAACATAAGTGCACTAGTAAAATAAAGACTCCCAGAAAAGTATCGCCTCGCCTCAAAAAAATGGCTCGTGCGCCAATACGGTACTCGCAAACGTATTTTTAAGAATTTGTGTACAAGCGCTGAAATTTCAGCTTTCATTTGATACCTTATTTTTGGCAATTGACTGAGAAACATAGAAGTTATGAACTTTTAAAACCCTTGAGGTCGATTTTTAAAAGTTGCTAATTTCATTTTTTGCACTGTACAAACCAGTATTACGCAAGAGTAAGGAAGGTAATGAGGTAAGTTTAGTCACTGAAGCACACTGTCATTGGTATCTAAGCATTATCCATCAACAATGATCAAGATGTGGATTTTTATCATTAATTTTTCATTAATTCATTGTTATAAATAATGAAAAAACGACATAAAACGAGAGAAACGACATTCAATTGGTAGTCATTACTGGCATGGCGCGGGTACCAGACCACACAGAGGACGAATAACGGTGCGCGATGTTTTTTTAAAGGCTAGTAATGCCAACCAGTTGAATCTGAAGTTTTATATTGTTTCTCATCATTAATAAGATGAAAACAAAAACAATATCTTGATGGATGATGGTTAGAATCCAATGACATGTGGTTTGAAAAAAAAACGCGAGCTTCGATGACCAAACTCACCTCATCTTGATCCTTAGGTCTGTGCTACTGGTTTGTACATTGCAAAAAATGAAATTAGCAACTTTTAAAAAATGACCTCGAGGAATTTAAATGTTCATAACTTCGTTGTTTATCAGGCAATTATCAGAAATAGGGTGTCAAATGAAAGCTGAAATTCCAGCACTTATTCAAAATATCTTCAAATTACGTTTGCAAGTACCGTATTGGCGCACGAGCTATTTTTTCGAGGCGAGGCGATACTTTTTTGGGAGTCTTTAGATGTAATCAAAATCAAAATAAAAAATAATACATTATCAAGTTGCAGTCTTATATGAATTTAGGTTTAAAAAGAAAAAAGGCTTTTCAAAGGGGAAGAACAAAATGTAGGTTTATGTCATCGGAACAGTCACTGTAGCAGATGTCTGAAAAAATATAAAATGCCTCTTATTCCCGAGTAAACATTGCTTCATGATTGTGTTACCAAAGGAGGAGACCCTTAATCTTACTCCAATCACTCCCTTGATCCATTGAATTTCCGCATGGTTTTATTGTATGATATTTTCACAAAGTGGATGGAGCCCCGCTATTTAACTTAAAAATATGGTCAAGTACTACATTGTACAAAAATGTTAGTTACCTTTATCATATTACACACATTACAATGACGGTTATTGTTTATCATCCTGTCGTTTACTTTTGAAATTCTTTATTCTAAGGAGATATTATGAAAAACACAAAATATAAAAAAGAACTGGGTAAACACGTTTGAGTTGTTTTCATACATTTCTTTGATTCCTCAAAATGCCTTTAATAAATGTCACCGTCCATCCCAAACCAGCCGTAAATGCCACCTCTTGTCATTTTCACCTTTTTAATAATTTGCAAAGATCATGCAATGACCATGCAATTGATTAAAATGACACCTTAATTAACTTCACACCATTTCCAGAAGTCAAGTTATTGTCTGTCAAAGGTTGTTAGGGAGTAAAACGTCTAACTGAGATAAACGCGTCCAAATATCAGTAAGCCCTATATTTTCTGTTGACTGCCATAACGATATGCATATTTATTCCACATTTCCTATAATTTCCTTGAAATGAAACCTTGCTGGTAATGGTATTTTGTAGTAAGCACAATAATTGTGAATCAAAAAATCTTTTTTGTCAAAATAACGACCTTGACATGTACTTTCATCTGTGCAGCCACAAATAGTCCGTCTATATAGAACGGTCATCTTTGTAATTACGTATTTTGTATTATCTGTCAGGATAACCATACCAAAAACATTATTGTAAATCATATTGTTAGTGAGCGATGTATGTTAATATTTTTGCAAAATATACTTCTTTAGAAATAGTATTAATTATGACTTTGGGAAAGAAAACAAATACGGTGCCAATAATAAATAAAATCATGTTTTTACTCAACTTGAATATACATATTATTGAAATATTAAAGAATATCGACAAAATATTTTCGGAATTTAAATAATAGACAAACGATTATGATATTGGGAGTAGGAGGACGCTAAATCTCTCTTTTCCTTTTCAAAGTCAACATCATGAATGCCAAGTATATTACAATTTATTAAGATTTGTGCACTGACCTTTAGAAAGTTTATTTTAGATTCCTATAAATCTATGTAATATTTCATGAATTGCTTGTTTTCAGTTTGTTGCTTTTCTTTTATTCCTTATTCGTCTATAGCTCATCTCTGACAAATGAATAATTTATATCACATTTTTCCTCTCTACTTTAATATCCTATATTCATACATTTATCTGCAAGTTTTGATAAAGTTTTGTAACATATTGATATTTGTAATAAATTTTAAACCCTTTTAAATTTATAATGTGTTCTTTAAAGAAAACTAGAGTTTTATCATTGTTCCTTTTACCCCGCCAACCGAGGTGCGTTTGTTCTGCAGGCATTCACCGCTTACTTCCCGGCGCAAGAATTATTCTGCTCGGAAAACTACAAGGTATATGATTACATAATGACTTGTTTTATACGACCCGTTGTTACAAAATCAAACATATTTGGAGTTTGATTCGATAATTGTATATTTTATTCACAATATAAAAATACATAGGAATATAATGATCTATAAAAAAAAAAGGAAAAAAAAGTGCTTTTATTATTAATAATATTATTATTTAATTCTTAACAATTCACAATAAATCATATAAATACTCGTACAGTTACAATGTATGTCAAAAACAATTATATATCAAATGGATTAAGTGCAAATCTAAATATAGGTACAATGATAATTGAAACTAATGAAGAAACACGTTTGTCCCGCCTTTTTACAATAACATATTCACACTCTCTGTTATCTTTTATTATTCTAAAACAAAAAGAGTTTTTTTCTTTGAAATTTACATAAGCATGAAAATCTGATATTTAAGACATAAATATAATTAGGTCAGTCAAAGTATATTTGCTGCAAATCCGGTATCATACCGACTTGTAAACCAACCCCAACTACTTAAGTTTCGCCATGCTACACCACGCTCGACTTTAAGCGGTTATCTCCAACTTACACCCAAAATACAAAATATCTGACTCTTTTACCTAATTTTTATTCATAATCCTTAAATATGAGATTCAATATTTTGAATGGCATTGGAAATGATACTACTTAATATAAAATATATATACTTCTGATGTTTTGAGTGACATTGAGTATACATACTGACTAACAAAGTTGCCTGAGGCAATAATACACTATTGCTATAGGTTTTATAAGTAGTGTTTAAACAAAAAGCAGGTACGTACATTGTAAAATATTTTTTGAGAATAACGATTAGAATAAACATAACACTTGAAGCGGTTAAGTTAAACAAGATGTTATGATACGTCGAAGTACCGATTTACAATATCATAAATCACTATTTTCACTGTGTACATTTCCATAATATGAATTCTGAGATAAGAATTATCTAAAGTGTGATTGCTTTATCATTTTATAGGCTGTTATAAGAAATCTTTTATGTGTTCAGCTCTTCCTAAATTTACACCTTAAAGGTGTAGGTTCCAATCACATTCTCATCCCCCTGGGCTCAACCGGAAGTGATGCCTTATGAAAGCTCATATATTTCTGATTCTAAATCCAAACTTTCACCTCTAACTTCTTTATAGTTTCGGAGATTTAACATAAATGTAAAATTAATTGGTATACCTATGTTCTATTTCATTTGTATTTACATAACAGCCTCACCCCAGGGTTGCATATTTTCCGTTACCTCTTAAGAGAAAACAAGAAACAAGTTGAGGTTGAAATTTCACAAAATGAATTTCAGATATTAAGGTCAATCAGTTAAAAAGTAAAATATACACATGCTGAAATAGGATCCTACACCATTAAGCATGTCAAGACTCTTAAAAGAGTACAATTACATCTTGATTATTTTCTGCATTATGTTACTTCAATAGTTGCAATCAACTGATTTTTCATACTCTTTATAAAGACTAGATCATAATTAACACAGATGAAGAAAAAGAGAGTGGGTAATTTTTTCTTTCCACGAATTCTGTCAAGAAGGTTATTATCTTTTGAATCGTATAATGTAGACAATAATTTACAAGTAAACTGAAAGAATAATTTTTAGTTAAGGAATCTTAGATGGATTTTTTAAATAAATGAAAATGGTTTGAAGGAATATTGTGTATTAGGAACCAAATTTAAATTGAGAAACAATTAGATGTCGCGTACATAAGGGGTAGAGTATCTATATTATACTTTAGCCTTGATTGTTGATTTAGTTTAAAGAAACGTCATCAGTTTTCTTCAAAAAAGTTGTCGGGTTTTTTTTCGTAACCTCAACCTCGGACCATCTATTCTTGTTTGGATAATGTCGGATTGTATCGCAAATACTTACTAAGGAATATTTCAAATGATAAGTCAGACTTCCAATGCTAGCAACAGCGACTGCAACGTAAAATACTTTATCATGTCTATATGGAAACAACAACTTTTTTCATTAAATTTACGGTCAAGCGTTTTTAATGAAACAATTAATGATCTTAGGAACGTTTCATACAATAACATTGTATGACTGCCGTCAAATCTCAAGAAAATTTGAGACACAATTAGATGTTGCGTGCATTAATGGGTAGAGTATCTTTATTATACTTAAGCCTTGATTGTTGATTTAGTTTAAAGAAACATCTTCAAAATGACGTCATCAGTTTTCTTCAAAAAAATTGTCGTTTTTTTTTCGTAACCTTAACCTCGGACCATCTATTCTTGTTTGGATAATGTCGGATTGTATCTCAAATACTTGCTAAGGAATATTTCAAATGATAGGTCAGACTTCCAATGCTAGCAACAGCGACGGCAACATAAAATACTTTATCACGTTTATATGGAAACAACAAAGTTTTCATTAGATTTACTGTCAAGCGCTTTTAACGAAGCATTTAATGATCTAACGATAGTTTCATCCATTGTATGACTGCCGTCAAATATCAAGATAATTTATCTATTACAATAAATATCATGCTTACTCGTACATGTAGATGAAAATTTAAATAATGATTTAATAAATGTTTACCAGACATTCAACAAGAACAAGACGTTTGACTATATTTTCTTTGAGGTTTCCCTAAAATGAAATGCAAAACCCTATAATCCAAGTTTTGCTGATTTCATCTCCGTATAAGCTTCCGTAATTACTGTTGACACCTCTAAGACTAAGATTGAGCTATATACATGATTTAGAGCACAATTATCAGCATCAGACATCTGTCAGATTGATTTTTTATACTTTTTTCTTTTTTCATTTACAAGACATACAATTTTCATTGCAATAAGATTTGAGTGCAGTTCGGATTTTGGATTATGCTGGTGAAAAGAAAATCAATTGCAACCTATTTTTGTTGATCTGCAAATTAAATAGTTGAGAGATAGTTGACAGAAATTTGAATAAGTCACTATGGAAAAGGGCGTTGCAGAAGTTTTTCACATTTATTTGTGCTTTCGATTTTCGGCCTTCTTCAAGAAACTGCTAGTCTAGATTAATGGGCATAATGTTCATGTTTAGCTATCACAAAATGCCAAGATTAAAATTGGAAAAACATGATTAGATTAAAAAATATAAATCAAGATGAAAATATTAACTTCATCAGATAACAATCATGGATCCACTATACGTGTCTTCTTTCAAAGAAAAAAGCACTATAAAGAGGATATAGAAATTATGTATTTTCCATTTTTCAGATATTCATATTGTAGGCAGACACATTGGTAGATGTCTGAAACAACAAGAATATCTATCCCTCTATTTTCAGTTAACATTCCTTATGATCGTTGATCGTGTTGTTACCAAAGAAAGATGTCCTTAACCTCTCCTCTATCAGTCCCCTGCGCCCATTGAATTTCCTATTCTGTAGTTAAGTATTTTCTGAAAGTGGAAGGGGCTCTGCTGTATTTGTACAAAATACTGATTACATTACGCACATTATAATGACGGTTATTTTCCCCCCTGTCTTTTTACTATTATTGAAAGCTTATTTTGTAGAGAAAGAAGAGGAATATAAGATAATAAAACAAAGATCTCGTCCGCATTTTTTCACCTGTCCTAGAAAGATAATACGGGTTTAGACAATGTCCCTTTGTCATGTTCTCACTTTTCCCCTTTTATACTTACGGAATGTGATATCTATCATTATTTTGATTTTTTGTTGTTGCAGTTATTCCATCAAGGTCTGTTATTCTGTCAATGGTTGGTCCCTATGGGACCCAGGCCATTTCGCAAAGTATTTTTACATTGAAACTCCTGTCACATTAACAATGATAAATAAAGTACTTCAAAAGAACAAAATAAAATAATCGAAAAGACGAATTGTTTCAAAACGGTATCACCGAAGTATATTCCCTGCAATCCAGGTGTAATGAGACTGAGTGTACCCATTACCAGGAGTCCGGGTCACACGACCACTGTATTTAGAATTTGAAAGGAATGAATTTGGCAATAATACAATATTGATACAAGTTTTTGTAAGTAGTGTTTAAACAAAGAGCAAGAAGATACGATGTAAATCATTTGTTGATGATAACGATTTTGAAGAAACATTACTTAAAACCCCGCGGGTTAAACAAGTTGTTACGATACGTCAAAGTACCGATTTACAAAATCATAATTCACTATATTCAGAGTGAAAATACAAATTATATTAATTCCAAGGTTAAAAAAGACTTATAGCTACATATATATTGTCGTTTTGATAGGATATGATAGTCTATATGAAAAATGATTTATGTGTTTCTTTTCCCCAGTTTTATCCTTTAAAGAATCTCTGTTTAGAGCAAGATCATTTCCTGTATCATTTTTCCACAATTGGTGGATTTTCCGTATTCTTGAAAACTGCATCAAAGATAAATGCAATACAGAGTCTCGATTTCTTTTTCTTTCACTAATTGTGTCAAGGAGGTTAATGCCTTTGTGACACACATAATGCAATATTTTCAATCTTCGTTTGATATTTGAGACTGGAATTAAAACTTTTTACGCAGTTGAAGTTGTATAAACTACATTTTGAGATGATTGGATATCATAAAGCTGTTGTACTGGTTTATATTTGCTTTAAAACTCTTCTAAAGTGCATTTCAGTGTCAGTGCTCGTTTACAACAGATTTACCTTAACTTGATATGACTTGCATGTGTACCCGATGTGTGAATTTCCAAAAACAAAGATTAGTTAAACTTCAAACTATACAAAAGGTAGAGAGGAATTTCGCCCGGCATTATGAACTATTTTTATCACTGAGTACAATTACTGAAAGTCATTTTTGTGCTTGCAACACTTTTCATTTTTATGGTAAGTTCAACTTAATAAGTTTCGCCATTAAATGGTATAAACTTTGTGTTTATATAACAAAAGCATAGATTTTAGGATTAATACGGAAAAACATAAGTGCACTAGTAAAATAGATGTAATCAAAATCAAAATGAAAAATAATACATTATCAAGTTGCAGTCTTATATGAATTTAGGTTTTTAAGAAAAAAAAAGGC